>CM053028.1:189061543-189351543 GCA_028564925.1 Lithobates sylvaticus
ATAGCCTTTAGTAAATAACACCCATTGTCCCCAAAATCATTTACTTTTGCCATAAATAATGCTTTTGTGTTTTTAAATAAGGAAGCCACACATTTTTTAGATGTAAAAATTTTACTTAAAACACATTCACAAGTGCCTTTCAAAAATTCTTGGCAAAACTGAAAAGATCTTGGTTCTTTCGAACATTGTTTACGAACATTCCGCATTTGGTAAAACCAGGCATGTAGCAAAACATAACAGACTGAACATAGGAACTTGCAAAGTTCAACTTTCAAAAGTGAAGACAAGATCAGACATGACTATATGTTCAAAGTGTGTTTGATCTTGCCTTCATCACATGGGGTGTCACCCCTGGAAACGTGAAATTTAGAACATGCACACAATTTGGGTATCAAAATGGGCATTTGATGCTAAAACACATGCCTAGAATGTTCAAATGTGCAATCTCCCATCATGGGGATCAATGGACGTGTTTTGGGGGTGCAACCCCTTCACCTCACCCACTTTAGTAGTTAGTAAAGTGGTTGCACCCCCAAAACGTTGTAATTCATCCACCATGATGGGAGCTAGCACATGTTGACACAATGTGTGCATGTTCAAATTTCACAAATTTGGCACAGTTATTAAGTTTAAATTGTTGTAAGAAACAGCCACAAATGTGTGATAATTACTTTGTGTGTTTTCAGATTTTCGCTAAAACATCAATGATGTTCTTCATATTTTGTTGAACATCATTGATGTTTTTCTTGATCTCATCTAGATCTCGATTGCACACCATTATCTCCCCGATGAGTACGTGTGCACTTTCAGTGGTAAAGTGCGATTCTTCTTCCACAACATCCACATCACCTAAAAAAAAAAAAAAAAAAAAATGGCTATTGTAAAAGAGCAGGCATACATTGATTAGCTTACCAGTAGCTGGGTTCTCCCACACTCACCTGTTGTGGTGACAAGTTCTCCAAGTTCGATGATCTCTCCTTCCTCCTCTGCTTCTGGTGTTGGTATTTCCCCTTCTTTGGGAGGTGTGGGTTTCCTGGTGTCCTCAGACGTCCAGAGACTTCGCTCCCCTATGAGAATGTACAAAATAAATATTTAGCACAACAATCTATTGAGGGCAGAAATAGGAAATGTCAAACATTGCTTGGAAGTGAGGGACAATAGTTGTTTGTGGCCAGGTTCAAATGACAACAACATTAATGTAGTCACTTTGTAAAGGTGCAAAACTTACTACCTTTTTGGTTGAAGTTTGTCAGATGGAGACACCCCTATAGTATCCACTGGAGCACATGTGTGGAACAGCATAATAAAAAGGGGGTTTGGGTGTCCCAGCACTAGTGCTCTAGAGTCCAGATGGGTAAACAGCTACTGAGTGACCTCTCCTTTACATTGAAGAAATTTGCTTTACATTCTTGATGACATCTCTATTGACAACAAACTTCCTTTCACTAAAAACTTCACCAAACATTGTATTATAAGTGGCCGAACGATCTAAGTTGAGTACGATCGAATGGACACACACGAACATGACAGTGGCAGAAAGATCGAGGTTGAGTACGATCGAATGGACAGACGAACATGAAAGTGGCCATTTTCAAATGTACAACATTGAAAATAACAACCACATGGAGCAGTATGCAAGCAAGAAAAAAAAAAACACAAAAAATACGACAACTACTTACTTTTTTGAAGAACTCGCTTGATCTTTCTGTACTGATCGGGCTCCCTCAGTTTCAGGTCTGACCAGCGTTTCCTCAGTTGTTCCTTGGATCGTTGTACCCCAAAATTATTGTACAGCCTCCTCACCACTTTAGACATGATCTTGGCCTTTCTGACATTTGGGTTGAGGTAAGGCCCATACTTCCCATCATAGTCGCTCCTCTTCAATATGTCCACCATCTCCAACATTTCTCCAAAAGACATATTGGAGGCCTTAAATTTAAGCCTCTGGGATCGGGACGTTTCTGCCTCCGGCCTTTCCTCGTCCTCCTCCTCGTTTCTGTAATATTTAGGGCGCACCTGCTGTGTCCCCGCCATGTGCTCTCCCCACTGCGCCGTAAAGAGAAGGGGTGGGGAATAGACGAGAAAGATCGCCAGGGGCGGGCGGAGTTTCACGCATGCGCACTGTATATAAAACGTCACACGCGTGTGTCGTAGCGACAATCTGTGAGCCGAGGGTAGAGAGAGCTGACGCACGAGACGATCGCTAGAACGAAGGTACAATTTGAACTTGGTACATCACTAGCCTAGACTGCTTAGACCTTGAGGCTTATTTATGGAGAAGATTAGTAGAGTTTAGCCTGACATTATTTAGTGTTTTGTGTGGTGTTGTGTCTTGCAGAGAAGATGTATGGCTTCAATGACGTCAGTTTTCTCCCCCTCTTCAATGATAAATAATCAGGAATTTACCCTTTTGTGGCAGGCAAAACACCCCAAATACAGCAACAAACCAAAGAGGTACGCAGCGATGAAGAAACTTCTTGAATTTGTAAAGCCGGTGATCCCCACGGCAACCATTGAGAAGTTAAGAATAAAAATTGGCAGCCTGAGGAGTACGTATTTCAGGGAGCGCAATAAGGTCCTGAAGTCCCAAGCATCTGGAGCTGGAGCAGATGAGGTATATGTCCCCAAGCTCTGGTACTATGACAGGCTCCATTTTCTCAAAGACCAGGCCAGGGAGTGACTCTCGACTCTTCCTTCCACGCGTCCTTCCACGCAGGCCACACCTGATGAGGCTTCCGAGGAGCAACCTGGGCCTTCCAGTCAGGAAGAGGTGGAGGAGCCCAGCTTGAGCCAGGTATAGTAGTTTTGTACCCATTTTTGTGAAAAAGGAATGATGTTCACTTAATTCAAGATCCCCAATTGCTTAGTTCCTAACGTGTTTGACATATCAACGGAGGACAGTAGTGTTGGAGACATTTGGGGCAAGAATATAAACTGCTGGGCTGAGAATTGTATGGTTTTCTATTTGTAAACATTTTGCAACAGTCAATAGATGAAAATTGTGTGTGTTTGATGAACAAATAACTCAAACTATGTCCCTTTTTCATACACAGGAAGACCTCAACCAGGAGGTGGCTGTGGAATGTGGCAGTCAGGAGGAGGCAGGGGTTAGTGGCAGCCAAGAGGTGGGTAGGCCTAGGAGCCTGACTGTATCCCAAGTCCATCCCCTCCGCCTTCCCTACAAAAGGGCGAGAAGGGGGGGGGGATGTGGGGGAGTCAGCGCTCCGGCTGATAAGAGAGGCTTCAGCCTCACTACATGCCACACCCACCTATGAGGAGGCCTTTGGCTCCTTGGTTGCCACTAAAATGAAGGATATGGAGGCGGGGCAACACAGCATGTGTGAGGAGGTCATCCTCAAGGTACTAAATAAGGGGGTGGCTGGGGAGATGACCCCAATCACCCATGTTTGCGAGAGTCACCATGCTCTGCCTCCTCCTCCTCCTCCTTCTGCCACACCTCCAGCACCACAGCCACAGCGTGCAAGGAAGCGTGGAAGGAAGACCAGAGAGTGACGACCTGGATTCAGTCTGGTCTGAGAGAAGATGGAGCCTCTCGTATGACCAGAGCCTGGGGACCTAGATGGCATCTGCTGCAGTTCCGGATGTTTTGGACTTCAGGACCAGATAGCACTCCCTTATTAAGATACGTACTCCTCAGGCCACCAATTTTTGTACCTTTAAAAATTATGTTTGCAGTAGGGGTCCAAGGCTTTGCTAATTACCCAAGTTTCTCCATCGCTGCGTTCCTCTTTGGTTTGTTGCTGAGACCTAGATAAAGGTATTTTTGATTTCAAAAAATCATTGCCTATGTGTTTTACTTTTCAACAATGACAGTTTATTTGTGAGTAGGCAGGTACATTTCACAAATCATAAAGTCCAATTAACAAGGGGCCCCAACAACAAACAACCTCCAAGTGAATTTAGGCTACAAATACAAATGATAATAATGGTGTTTGGATAAGTTGAGACACACAACCCCCCCCCAAAAAAAAAAATACTAATAAAGGAAATCTGGATTAAAAAAAAAACACTAGAAATGACAAATCCTCCAAAAAATATAAAAAACATTCTTAAGATCTGACGAATAACAAACATCTAGCCAATAAATCATGAAAAAGAATAAAGAACGAAGTTTGTGAAAAGTGAGTTTGAATAGGAGCAGCTAAAACACGTCATTCTTCTTGCATTGTAAAGAAAAAGAGAATGTGCTGCATTAAACACATTTTAACATTGCAGCGTGACGAATGTGCTGTGTCGATTAGGAACGGTAGTTTTACCTGACCGAGCGCTTCCGTCACAGAATTTCTTCTGAGCATGCGTGGCACTTTGTCCGTCGGACTAGGCTACACACGATTGGAATTTGTGTGATCGGACTTTGTTGTCGGAAAATTTGAGAGCAGGAGATAAAACTTTGTCCGTCGGAAAATACGACCGTGTGTATGGGGCTTTAGTGTGTTAGTTTGAGCACTAATACACTGCCCAACAAGAATTCTCTTGCCTTTGTCCCGCTCATTCCTGACACACAGACGAATGCACACATTGGAAAACGTAGGGTGCTTTTGGTGCAGTGCAATTTAAAAAAAAAAAAAAGCTTGGGAATTCTTTCCCTACATTTTTGTGGGTAGGGAAGCCCATTGAAATGAATGAGCTGCCCTACACGCAGCACGCAGCCACTCAGACGTGAACCAAGGGCTTGTTTTCACATGTCAGGTTGGAGGGGCAGTAAAACCACACGATTAAGCTGTTTTTACCACCCCCAACTTCTCCTCCTTTAGCTGCAGAGGGAGTAGCTGGGGGTGCACACATGCTGTGGCTGCAACTGGAGGTATACCCAGGGTGAATGGGGCTGCACTGCAACTACCCCGCAACTGTGTGCATTGCACAGTTGCGGTATAGTGATGCTGCATTTACGGGCTTAAAACAGGTGGTGAGGAGGCAACATAATGCCTTTTTACCGCCTTTCAAATGCCTCTGAAAAGCGATCTGTGCATGGATTGCTTTTCAGAGGAGCAGCAGTCCTGGCTGCCATCACACACAAGCCCTACAAAAGCAGTTCTGATGGTACAGGAATGGGGGGGGGAACAGATTAAGAGTAACATACACACAGACACATACACACACACACACACACACATACAGACAAATGCACGCACGCACATACAGACACATGCATACACATACATACAGCCATACATATAGACACATGCACACTCATACATACAGACACATGCACACACATACAGACACATGCATACACATACACACATACACATGTACACACACATACAGACACACATGCCCAGACACATGAATAAAGCCCTTTTAAAATTAATCTAGCTTCTAGCACAGACAGTACTGTACCTTTCCAGTTTCCTCATTCAGCAGGGTACTGCACTGTAGGGGGAAGCAGAGAGCACAGCACACTACCCTGCACTTTACTTTCACTTTTGAGGCTGACGGAGCTTCTCACAGTGCCGATGTACAGTTCGGCAGGGGATCGCTCATCTGACAGCCCTGATCCCATGGCACACTGGTTGAGAGAGGCTGGTTTAGATAACCAGGCGGGCCGTTCAAAATGCCTAATATACACAATCCTATACCTTCAATTGATCCAGAGGAAGGCAAAAATAAACAAACAATAAAGCATGATCCAATTCACTCTAGAAGGGGAAATAAATTCCTTCCTGGGAGGTAATCGGATATTCCCTGGATCAACTACCCCCGGAAGTATTACCTCTAAATATTAATATTCAGTTATAGGTTGTGTATTTAGCAAAGAATCCAGCTCTTTTTTAAAGCCATCTATTGAGCTGGCAAGAAACCATTCTTAAGGGTGTCTATTCCACATGTTCATAGCTCATACTGTGAAGAAGCCCTTCCGTTTGTGAAGGTTAAGTCTTTTTTCCTCCTGGCGTAAAGAGTGCCCCCTTTCCCTCTTTTATAACCTGAAAGTGAAAAACTCTACACTGTACCATGTTCTCTATATGAACCACTTATGTATTTTAACATTGATCATATCCCGCCCTTAATTGCCTGTTCTCAAGAAAGAAAGAATTAATTTGAGCTGATCTTTCCTAATAGTTGAGCTCTTCCATGCCCTTCTCTGCACTTTCGCCAATTCTCCGGTATCCTTTTTGTGAACTGGTTCCCAAGATTAAATTGCACATTCCAGTTGAGGTTTTACTAATGATTTGTACTAGGGCAAAATAATTTTTTTCTCTGGAGCCTAGATCCCATTTAATACAATATTTTGCTAACTTTAGAAACCACAGCTTGGCATTGCAGGGTCTATGATCTACCAAAACACCTCTCTTGGTATGTATGATGCATGCCTGTTATTAGCCCCCAAGTGCATAACTTTACATTAGTCAACGTTAAATAGTGCATTTACACTGAACTTTGGGGGGTACACCATTAACCAGTTGCCAACCAGCTGCCACAGTTATACTGCGGAAGGTTAGCTTGGCTGTGCAAAACGATTTACCGGTACGTCGCCCGCGCCCGGCCCCAAGGCGATAGGATTCGTTACAGAACCGATTGATCTACAGGCCCAGGCCAATGATTTCTGGCCTGGACCTGCTGATTGGTTCTGATGAATGAAATGCCCCCTCTGCCTTTGTAATGTAAACACAGGCAGAGGAAGTGATGTCATCTCCCCTCGTGGAGCCCTTTTCGGTTCCAGCGAGCGAGGAGAAGACATCCACAGTGAGTACACCAAGCACTACACTAGCACCAGGACACATAGGCACACTCCTAACCCTCCCCCCCTCGTTAACCCTTTCACTTCCTGTCAAAGTGTCACCAGGTGCAGTTTTCAGATTTTTCACTGATCACTGTACTGGTGTCACTTGTGACACTAAACAGCGTTAAGACAGTTAGTAACAGTTAGTGGTAGTCCCTGATAAGTTTAGGGTACCCGCCATATAGTCTCTAATAAAGGTTTAACCCCTTGATCACCCCAATTAACACTTTCACTCCCTGTCACTGTGGCATTAGTATAATGTACAGATCTTTTTTTCTGATCACTATTGTCACGGGTAAGCTAGTTAGTGTCAGTTAGGTATCAGCATCAGTTCGCTTCAATCCCAGACAGCGTCAGATTTTAACCCTTTAATTGCCAGCAGCACTAACACACATGCACACACCATACACCTCCCTTACAAGAATAGTGTTTGAATCAATATCTTGGATCTGATCAGATCTACACTAGCTTTCCCAATAGTATAGTGTTCTCAAAAATGCAGCGTCAGCAGAATAAGACAACTGCCAGCACATGTGTTTAGCCCCCCGGCCCAGCCCAGCCAAGTGTAGTACCAATAGATCACTGTCACTTACAAAACACAGAACACAAAACTGCAGTGTTAGCAGAGTCATGCCTGATCCCTGCTAGCACTAAACACTTATTTTTTGTAGCGATTCAAGCAGTGGCTGAAAACCAGGTGCTCTTTTATCTGTGAGGTGCACTAGCTGTACCTATAAATTTAGTGGCCAAAATGTCCAAACAGAGGTACACTAATGAAGAGGCCTACACAATGCTGAACATGACAGGTGAGAGCGAGGTGGAACCTCACTGTCAGATTCAGGCTCAGTATACGAACCTGTAGAGAGCAGCGGCACCCTGACAAAGAGCTCTGACGACAGAGTAGTAATCCCTGCTAAGGTCAGGTGTACCTGACCTCATTCGTCTGTTGCTGAGGTGCAACAACCGTCTGGTTCTCATATGGAGCAGAGAGTCAGTACTAGAGCCGCTCAACCTTCTGGTGAACTGGCAAGCACCAGCTGCCTAGTATGTTCTGGTCATAGACAAACCAGCACTGCAGTAACACTTGGCAATGCGCGCGAGTCCCATAAGTGTAGTTCAAGCTGGTGCGGTGGCTAACATAAGTAGTGCCCCGCAGCCACCAAGAATTCAAAGACAGGCCCATAGAGCCTAGAATGCCCTTCCTAATTTGTTTGCAAATCATGATCGACAGCAACTTCTGCAGCACCCGTACTTCCCCCATTCACTGGCCAAACCGGAATTCAGGTGGAAACAGCAGATCTTCGTACCCTTGACTTTTACGAGCTGTTTTTCACAGAAGATCTGTACAGATTTATTGTGGACCAAAGCAATTTATATGCTGGTCAATTTATTGGCGCAAATCCAAGTTTTACCCTTGCCTGAAAGTTCACGAACTTAAGACCTTTCTGGGCCTATCCCTCCTCATGGGCATTACTAAAAAGAGTGAGTTGCTGTCACGTACCTTACAGCAGAGCCCGAAATGATGAGGGTGGCCTCTTGCACGGTTCTGGTCCCCTGGTGGTGTAGACAGGGAATGCTAGGGCAACAAAAGGATGCAGGAACTTCTCTGGTGAAGACGTGGCGGCTGATCACCAGACTTGTTAAGCGGGAGCCAGGTAGGTAAGTACATTTCTCATCCTATTAGCCAAATGCTTGCAGAAGTCTATCCTGCATAGTTGCTGCTTAGAAAAAGTCCTTCGCCTGACTGCCTCTGAGCCCGTGTCTCCTATCCTGAGTGACCAGCTATTGCCCATTGGAGCCCTTGGCCGGGATTAAGCCACAAGCTAGTGTGACCTCTGTAACAGGGGGTCGCACAATCTGGTAAGGGTCAGTGTGTTTTGACGGTGGAGGTGCCTTTCTTTTTCTGACCAGATCACTCCTTCCAGTTGGTGTTTACTGAATAAGATCACTGCGGATCCTTTGGAGTCCCTGTTTTATTTTCTATTGCAGAATCACACAGGCTTCTTAAAGAAAGACTATCACTAAATATTGTTTGGTTTATAATTTGTTTGTCAATATGGACTTTTACTACTGAAACCACTCATCACTTGCATATGTTCTAGGAGGTGTATACTCATTGTACTTATCCTAGCTGAATTTGAAGTCACATATTTGTCACACTTTTGCGATATAGTTAACACTTATATGGTTGTTTGCAGCGCAGTTGTTTGTTTTTTATTTAGGTAAGTACAGACTCAGGATCAACTGCAGCGTCAGGAAAAGGCAGAGGTTGGCAATGGGCTGGCAGCGAGGTACACAATCAGAAGGCGGAACCATAGTCAGGGACAGGCAGAGATTGGCAACTGGCTGACAGCGAGGAACACAATCAGAAGGCGGAGCCGTAGTCATAAATCCGAGCCAAGGTCTGTATAGTAAGCAGAGGCAGATGAACAGGCAGGGAAGATCCAAGAAAGTGGTCAAAAGAAGCTGGGTTTTCAGGAGCAAGTTCAGTAATCAGGAAAACAGGGACAAGCTGAAGACGATCCAGCACTAACACCAGACTCTGTTTATATAGGGCGCTGTGCGCAGGGATTCGTGGGAGCGTGTGTGCGTGCGCCGTATGGATGCGCATGCCCACTCTGGATCTCACTCGTCTCGGTCTAGGACTCGGCGCATTGGCATTACCGGAACGGGGGTTGGAAGCTGCTGCATGGAGACGAGCGCTTGCTGTGTACGTTCTCTGACATTGCCCTCTCCAAGATAGCTTCAATCTCAAACTCTTCTTCCTCATCCACCATTATAGTTTCTGGGGGTCCCACTTCACGATCTGGAAAGGGATTCGCTACGTCAGGCTTTAGTAGCGAGGCATGAAACACAGGGGGAATCCTAAATTAGTCCTAAGTTCAAGTTCATAAGCTACTGGATTAATTTTCAGGGGAGGGAGGGGGGTTGGTTCATCAGGGGATGATGAAGTCACGTGATCAGTAAAGAACACGCGTCGGGACGACCACACACGTGACCTACCGGAAGTGACGCCATCGAGCTCGAAGCTCGTTTTTACCCTGCATTTGTATTCACTGCATAATGTGAGTACCCATTCGTTTACCTGTTTAATTGAAATAAATGCTTTTTACTGCTGACATACTACACTATGAGGCAATTTTATTTTATGTGCATATTGAGGTGAAAACCAACCCCCCTCCCTCCCCTGCCCCTGCCTGGATAAGGAGTAAGCTGACGGGAACTACCTGGGACACAGATAGGAACTACCTGGGACACACAGCTGGAAAACCAGAAAAACACCCTCGTGAGGACGGTCACCTATCACCATAAAGACCCATATTACACTGCTGTAACCTTACAGCTGTAAGGTAAGGGGCCACCCATATCCCCATTAGGATTGCACAGAAAATAGACGGATCACTGCACAGGATTTATAGATTACTCCTTATCACCATCGGATACCTCAGCACTGACACCTTTGTCTCTTTGGATAGAAGATACTACTTCCACTTTGCACTGATGTTATACATGGACTTTTAATTGGACTTTTTTATCTTGCGATTTTTTTATCGCCATTCACCACTTTAGCACTTGCATATATTCTTTTACTTCAGTCTGCCATTACGTTATAGGTGGCACGGATCTGCAACCACCATCTTATTATTTTTCATCTTGGCATTTGAGAATTTACATTCTCCCTTGTTTCTTTGCACTTTATATTACCCATTTCTCTATATCACTTCTATGATATATTTATTTTATCCGTTTGGATCACTGTCACTCCCTTTACACACACATTTGGATGCACATTATATGCTTTTAAGGATCTCCATTACGTTTATTTATATCACACCACTGGTTTTATATACACTTGGATGCACTTTTACTCTATTCAGTCACATTATGCGATTTTTATTATGCATTTTTAACTAGGATTGCTTTTATCATAAGATTTGGATTTTATCACACTATTCAACGCACTATTGTTTGATATATTACATGTATGTTCGATTATTTTAACCAGGAGGTTTTATTGGGATCTTTTATGTCTATTACCTGCTAGCTTTGTCTTTTTAACCACTTGCCGACCAAGCACGTCATATGATGTCCTTGACTTTGAGTGGTGATATCTGAATGATGCGTGCAGCTATTGGCATCATTCAGATATCATTCTTTCCGGCCGGCGATTCTGTGCACCATAAGAACGATCATAGCGGCGGTTCCGCCGCCTGATCGTTCTTATAGGCAGCGGGAGGGGACGTCCCCCCCCCCTCCCGCCGCCATCCGGTGCTTCTCCGGGCTCTCCCGTGCCATCGGGGGCCCGGAGAAAGAATCGCTCGCCGCCGGATGACGAGCATAGAGATTTCCGGTGACCAGATGGTCACCAGTCATCTCTATGACCGTCGGAGGCCCGGGCGCGACGTTATGACGTCACGCCCGGTACCCGGAAGTAAACAAAGCCGCGATCGCGGCTGTCAGCATGAGATCGGTAAAAAATTTTTTACCGATCTCATGCTTTCCAGCCTGGAGGAGAGATGTGGGGTCTTATTGACCCCACATCTCTCCATAAAGAGGACCTGTCACATACATTCCTATTACAAGGGATGTTTACATTCCTTGTAATAGGAATAAAAGTGATCCAAAAATTTTTTTTTTTTAAAAAAGTGTAAAAATAAAAAAAATTAAGTAAAATAAAAATAAATAAATAAAAAAAAAAAATTAAAACGCCCCTGTTCCCTGTAGCTCGCGATCAGAAGCTAACGCACACGCAAGTCCCGCCCACATATGTAAACCCCGCTCAAACCACACATGTGAGGTATCGCCGCGTGCGTTAGAGCGCATGCAACAATTCTAGCACTAGACCTCCTCTGTAACTCTAAACTGGTAACCAGTAAAAAATATTAAAGCGTCGCCTATGGAGATTATTAAGTACCGAAGTTTGGCGCCATTCCACGGTTGTGCGCAATTTTAAAGCTTGACATGTTCGGTATCTATTTACTCGGCATAACATCATCTTTCATATTATATAAAAAAATTGGGCTAACTTTACTGTTTTGTTATTTTTTAATTCATGAAACCGTTTTTTTTCCAAAAAAAAGGCGTTTGAAAAATGATTGCGCAAATACCGTGTGAGATAAAAAGTTGCAATGACCGCCATTTTATTCCCTAGGGTGTCTGCTAAAAAAAACATACTCAATGTTTGGGGGTTCTGAGTAATTTTCTAGCAAAAAAATGATGATGTTTACATGAAGGAAAATAGGCCAAAATAGGCCCGGTAAGCAAGTAGTTAACATATAGTTTTATTTATTTGCGCGCCACTATCTCTCCTTTTTACTCCATTCGGGTTCAGACATTTCCTTTGAGTGTGCGCAGCATTCTTTTAGTTATTATTCGGTGTGCTGGCGCAGGATTAACATTTTTAACCTCCCTGCTAGTAAGGCCCATCTTTCTCTTGAAGGTTCATGTCAGGGGGTAGGGAAGCTCTCAGGAATGCTTGACGGATCTGTGACACAAAATCAGATTGGGTTAACAGAAAATTTCCAGCTTGCAGGATAGTATCTGTGGGGATGAAACTTCGACTTCCGTGAACATGCGAGATAATGCATCGGGTTTAACATTCTTAGACCCTGGCCGGTAGGTAATATGAAAATGAAAGTGTGAAAAAAAAAAAAGAGCCCATCTCGCTTGTCTGAGGCATTTGGCAATTCGGAGATATTCTAAATTCTTATGATCCGTGAAGATCAATATTGGGTGTGCTGCTCCCTCCAAGAGGTACCGCCATTCCTCCAAGGCGGATTTTATTGCCAAAAGATCTCGGTCTCCCACATCGTAATTCCTTTCCGATAAACTAAGTTTTTTAAAAAGAAAGTCACAGGGTGATTTAAAGACTTAGGTCCTTGGCGCTGGGAAAGGATTGCCCCAACAGCACTCTCAGATGCATCCACCTCCAGGATCTACCGCAAAGCAGGATCAGGATGTTTTAGTACTGGAGCGGAGGTAAATAATCCCTTTGTGAGCTGTCTAATAGGTGCTATGATACCGGAGAAATCTTAATACATTTTCTGTAAAAGTTGGAAAACCCGATAAAACATTGTACCCCTTTCGTGTCGGTTGGGGGTGGCCAAGACATTATAGCCGAGACCTTCTGAGGGTCCATTGCCACACCCCCAGTTGATATTACCAGGCAGAGAAAGTGAATGGTCTGAAGTTCAAATTCACATTTCTCGGCCTTAGCATAAAGTCCGTTCTGTCTCAGTCTGTGGAGAACTTGCTTCACATGGTCACAGCGTAATTCTAGAGAAGCTGAAAATATCAGAGTGTCATCCAGGTAGACAATCATGAATAAGTCTAGGAAGTCCCTGAAGATGTTATTAACAAAATGTTGAAAAGTGGCCGGTGCGTTACAAAGTCCGAACTGCATAACGAGATACTCGAAGTGGGCAAAACGTGTCCAGAAATCCGTCTTCCACTCATCCCCTTCACGGAATCTGATCAAGTTGTAGGCACCTCCTAAATCTAGTTTTGTAAATATTCTTGCAGACTGGAGTCTCTGGAATAGCTCTGGAATCAGAGGGATAGGTTAGCGATTTTTGACCGTAATTCTATTCAATTCCCTGTAGTCCACGCATGGGCGGAGGGAATGATCTTTCTTCTTGACGAAAAAATATTCCTGCACCGGCTGGAGAAGAGGAGTGTTGAATGAACCCTTTCCTAAGATTCTCGTTGATATATTCCTTAAGGACCAGGAGTTCAGGCTCTGAAAGAGGAAAAATCCATCCAAATGGGATTTCTGGCCCTGGTAACAGTTCGATTGGGCAGTGATAAACCCAGAGAGGGGGAAGAGTATCTGCCTTCTGTTTGTCAAACATGTCCAGGAAGTCATGGTATACAGATTGAATGAGTTTTTGGGCTTCAGATACAGATTTCAAGCAGCTGATGACTGGAACCACATGGTAAGAGGCCTTGAGACAATTCTGGAGACAATAGGACTGGAAGATCACCTTGCCGGTAACCCAATTAATTTGGGGGTTATGGGCTTGCAACCATGGCATCCCCAGAATGATCGGGAATAATGGTGAAGAGATGACATCCAAGCATTGCAGTTCTTGGTGATCTGGCAGAATGTCAGCAGACAGAGGTTGAGTTTCATGGGTGATAGTCCCGGATTTGATGTTTGACCCATCAGCTAGACATATGGAGAGTCCCTGTTTGGGTTGTAGTGGAATGTTGTGTTGCTGGACGAAGGCATGGTCAATGAAGCAGCTGCAGGCGCTTGAGTCAATTATAGCCTGGACCTGAAGTGCCCCTTCTGGAAGCTGTAATAAGACAGGAACAGCAATGTGAGCAGATCTTGTTAAAGTCAATGCAAAGGATCGTGAGGATGACAGTCAAACTTACAGGTCTTGTTAGGGCACATGCTTGCGTAGTGGCTGGCTCCCCCATAATATAGACATAGGTTATTCTGGCGACGACGCTGTTTTTCCTCTGGTGACAATGGTGAACGAAGCAGTCCTATCTGCATTGGCTCTGGAGCTTCAGTAGTGGCAGCAGGTAGTGGGGAAGCAGGAATAGATGGACTGCTGGGTACTTTGGGCAGCATCCACATGGGACGGAATTGGCTGGTCCTCTCAGATCTTCGCTCCCTTAGACGACGATCGATCTGGGTGGATAGTTGGATCAGGTTCTCCAAAGAACTGGGAACTCCAACAGCCAGCTCATCTTTAAGTGCTTCGGAGAGTCCTAGGCGGAACTGGTAGTGGAGAGCGGCATAATTCCATTGTGTGTCGGAACCGCTTAAAGTCTGTTACATAGTCCTCCACAAGCCTACGACCCTCCTGGAGGGCATGAAGGCTGGCCTCCACCGTTGTGGTACACTGGGGGTCATCATATAATTTGGCCATTTCATCCAGGAAAGAGTCCATAGTGTTCAAAAGAGGACTGGCCTGTTCCATCAAGTGGTGAGCCCAGGTTCTCCCTGGGAGTAGCGAGACTATGAACCCCACTTTAGTGCTTTCCAAAGAGAAGGTGCATGGTTGCAGTAGAAAGTATAACTGGCAAGCATTCTTGAAAGCACGGAACTTGCTGCGATCCCCCGAGAACCCCTCAGTAGTAGAAACTCGAGGCTCTGGGGGTGGCACCACTACTGTGGGTGCTGAGGCTGCTGGAACAGAGGGCAAAGGTGCTGATGCGCTGAGGTGCTTGGAGCTACTCTTTGCTCAAGTTGACGATAGCCATCTTGTAGGCCCTGGACTGCCTGGGTGAGGGCTGCAATTTGCTGGCACAGCGCTTCCAAAGGTGAGACCCCTCTTTCGGGCTCCATGTGGCTGGATTGTACTGTCACGTACCTTACAGCGGAGCCCGAAATGATGAGGGTGGCATCCTGCACGGTTCTGGTCCACGCACCCCTAGTGGTGGAGACGGGGGTTGGCAGCTGCTGCACGGAGACGAGCGATTGCTCTGTGCGATCTCTGACAGTTGAGGTCATATTGGTCCACTGACCCAATTCACCATATGCCCGTGTTCTCTGCTTCCATGACCCGGACTAGATACGAGAAAATCTTGCGGTTCATGCACTTTAACGACAATGGACTTTGTCATCCTCAGGGTGACCCTGAATATTATCGGCGCCACAAAATTCGGCCCCTCGTAAACCACTTCAACCAACAATTTGCAGCCTTGTTTATTCCCAATCAAGTTGTCTGCATTGATGAGTCCCTGATTACATTTTCTGGCCGCCTTGCTTTCAAGCTGTTTCTCCAGATATGTGCCAGATATGGGGTCAAGATGTATAAGCTCTGTGACAGGGCCACAGGATATAGATATAGTTTTCTGGTTTTACGAGGGAAAAGATAGCAGTGTGGAGCCCCGAGACTGCCAAGACTACATAGGGAGCAGCGGCAAGATTGTTTGGGACTTGGTGTCACCCTTACTCAGAAAGGGGTACGTGGACAATTATTACACAAGTATGCCACTTTTTTAGTCACCTTTTTGATTTTGAAATTGGCGCATGTGGCACTGTGCGATCTAATCGCCAGGGCTTCCCCCAAACGCTTGTAGAGTCCCGACATAGACAGGGGAGAGAGAACCTGCTTGAGGTGTAATAAATAGCTTGCAGTGAAGTGGAGGGGCAGAATATTTTTGTTCTGTCCTCCATTCACGTAGATACGACTGCCCAAATGACAACAGCGACTGGTGTTGTTGAGAAGCCCCTCTGTGTCCACGAATACAACCTTAACATGGGAGGGGTGGACTTTAACAACCAGATGATGGCGCTGTACTTAATTGCCTGTAAGCCGAATTGCTGGTATAAAAAATGTGTCTGTATACTTATTCCAATTAGCTCTGCTGAACGCTGTGCTGCGGCCCAACTTCCCATTCCAAATGCAGTGAGCCGGCTGCATGCAAAGCATTTTCTGGATGTCCTCCGTGGAACCTCTACCCAAAGATCACCCCAAAGAAGAACTTGTGTCTGTAGAAAACACGGATATAGGTGTGACACTCGCTATTATTGTCCCTCCTGTCCTGACCAACCTGGTCTCTGCATCGGTGACTGTTTCCATCACTACCACACACTTGTGGAGTATTAGAATAGGGTGCAGCACAGCCCTAGGGCACACTTTCACACAGGGTCTCGAAAGATGTTAGATGGCTATCACATTTTGAGAGACCCTAAGCTGGAATGTTAATAGTTAGAATAAAAGTGTAATTTTTTTTTTTTTTTAAAACAAAGGCAAACATAGTTGTCGTTTTATTGTTCTTCTCTCTACATTGTTCTCTCTCTATTGTCCTGCTCTGTTTTACTGTATTTTATGCTTAACTGTAATGTTTAATTGTTACTGTTATTGTGTTTGCTTTGCAGGTATGTCATTCTACTGTTATACTGTACTGTTACTGTGTTTTATTGTTAAAGTGGGTGTAAACCCACTTTGAGAAAAAAAAAAAAACTAACACCTGCAAGAAAAAAAGGCATAATGAGCTAGTATGCATAGCATACTAGCTCATTATGAAATACTCACCTGAGATCAAAGCCCTAGCGGCGGTGCCCGCACACAGCACCGGCCGGTGACATCACTCCCAGGGGTTGCTTGCGGGTATTGCGGCTCCGGCGCTGTGATTGGATGGAGCCGTGATGACGTCACTCCTGTGCATGCGAGTGGCAACGGCACACTCAGTGAAACAACGGCACATACGTGCCATTGCTTCAGTTTGTGTCAGTGCGCATATGCCGATGACGTCGGCACATGCAAATACAGGGGATATCTCCTAAACCATGCAGGTTTAGGAGATATCCTGGGTAGCTACAGGTAAGCCTTATTATAGGCTTACCTGTAGCGAAAAGTGGTCTGTAAGGGTTTACAACCATTTTTTGCTATGCAGATATGCCATTCAGCTACAGCACAGGTTTATTTTTACAGCAACAGGGTTTGCTCTCACTATACGTAAATCCGTGACTCCAGAGCTGTGGGAGTGATTTCACCATCACAGTTAAAAAAACAGAGCATATATGCCGAAGCATGGGGGCAGAGGTGGACATTAGGGGCGGATTGCCCCTATGCTTCGGCATATATTTTTTACTCTTTTTTTGTCACAGATTGTAATAAAAAAAAAGTTGTGTTATTGAGTTAATGTTTTATTGATACTGTGAATTATTGTTATCATTGTTTGCTTTGCAGGTACAGTAAACCCCCGCTATATTGCGGTTCAGTTTTTGCGGTCCCGGTATATCGCAGTATTTTAATTAGGACCTGTTATTCTGATATTGTGGTAATATTTCACCATTTTCGCAGTTATGTACTCAATTTTTTACTGTACTGTACAGTATACTGTACTGTTAAGACAATATGTTTGTGTTTTAAAAATCCTCTTGATCTCTCTCTCTATCTTTAATGTGTTTTTATTGCATAAAAGTGTTTAAAGACCTTTAAATGCTATTAAAAAATTAACAAAACATGCCTAGGGTGTATTTAAATAGGGTCTTTCTATTTCGCGGTTTTTCACTTTTCGCGGGTGGGTCCGGAACATAACCCCAGCGATGGAGGGGGGTTTACTGTACGCCATTCAGCTGCAGCACCGATTTATTTTGACAGCAACCGGGTTTGCTCTTATGATACGTAAATCAGCGACTCCAGCACTGTAGAAGGTGATTTCACCACCACAGTTAAAAAAAGAGCATATATGCCAAATCATAGGGGCAGGGGTGAACATTAGGGGTGGATTACCCCTGTGCTTCGGCATATATTTTTATTTACTTTTCTTGGCAGATATTTCTTCATCTACATCGATCTATGTGAATGGAGGAATCTGTTAGGTTCTTTTCTTTCGCTCAGCTCATGGGCTGAATGAAAAAAAAAGAACAGTGCATGTATGCCCCTCATTAGAAGTGGGTCGATGCAGGGCGGTATTCTAATGGTGGGCATACCACTGATCAATTGATGTGAATGGGGGAATCTGTTCGGTTCTCTTTTTCATTTAACCCACAGGCTGCATGAAAAAAAAAGAACATTGCAATAGATGACCAACAAGGACCAGCGACGTACTGGTATGTTGCTGGACTTTGAGTGGTTATACTGGAACGAAGCCTGCAGGTTTAGGTATTAGCTTGGCATAGTTTTTTTCAGCTGGGGGTTGGCTTTCATGTAAAAGCAATTCTAGCGGCTAATTAGTCGCTGGACTACTTTTACAAGCCCCCCTCCCGCTGTCTTTCATGTTGTTCACAAGCTCTCCTGTCCCACAAGGGAACCCGAGAATGCAGCCGGTGGTTCCGCCAGCTGACCATAGAGCTGATTGGAGACTAGAACGACTCCAATCATCTCTATGGCCTAAGAAACCGCAAGCATTTCATTACTTCGGTTTCTCCAGATATAAAAAGCGCAATTGGGAAAGCATCTTATCACACCGATCTTGGTGCTGAGGAGAGATCTAGAGTCTAATAGACCCCAATGTTTTTTTTTTAAAAAGAGTACCTGTCACTACATATTGCCATCATAGGGGATATTGACATTCCCTGTGATAACAATATATATATATTTTTTTTTTTCACACAAAGCTGTCACTAAATGATATATTGCTCACACATGGCATGGGTATATGTGAAATTACACACCAAAATACATTCTGCTGCTTCTCCTGAGTACGGGGATACAACATGTGTGAGACTTTTTGGGAGCCTAGCCACGTAAAGGACCTTGAAAACCCATCAAGAATTTAGGCTTTTTAAGTGTGTAAAATGGTGATTTTACTCCTCACTATCACAGTTTTGGAGGCCTTGAAATGTCAAGATAGCACAACCCCCCCCCCCCCCTTCACACCCAAATGACCCCAGTAGACACCCCAAGGTATTTGCCAAGAGGCATGTGTGAGCAATATATTATTTAGTGGCAACTTTGGGTAAAAAATAAATAAGTATATTGTCATTTTCTTGAAACTTGTGGCAAAATATAAAATATTCCATGGTCTCAATATGCCTCTCAGCAAATAGCTTTCTAAAATGGGGTCATTTGGGGGGGGGGGGGGGGGGGGTTGTGCTATCTTTGTATTTCATGGCCTCCGAAACTGTGATAGGTAGTGAGGAGTGAAATAAAAAATGTATGCCCTTATGCCGCGTACACACGATCGGAATTTCGGCCAACAAAAAAACGATGAGAGCTTTTCATCAGAAAAAGCGACCGTGTGTAGGCTCCATCGGAATTTTGCTGGCCGAATTCCCGCCAGCAAAAATTTTGAGAGCATGTTCTCAATTTTTCTGATGGAAAAGGTTTCTATTGGAAATTCCGATCATCTGTAGCAATTCCGACGCGCAAAATTCCTACGCATACTTGGAAACAATTTGACACATGCTCGGAAGCATTAAACTTAATTTTTTTCTCGGCTCGTCGTAGTGTTGTATGTCACCTCGTTCTTGACAGTCGGAATTTGGTGTGACCGTGTGTAGGCAAGACAGTTTGAGCGGAATTCTGTCAGGAAAACCATCAGAGCTTTTTCCGGCGAGAATTCCGATCGTGTGTACGCGGGATCAGAAATCCTGAAGGCGGTTATTGGTTTTAGGGGTCCTGTACGCAGCTAGACTCCCAAAACGTCCCACAAATAAGGTATCCCCATACTCAGGAGACGCAGCAGAATGTACAGTGAGGGCAAAAAAGTATTTGATCCCCTCCTGATTTTGTACGTTTGCCCACTGACAAAGAAATAATCAGGCTATAATTGTAATGGTAGGCTTATTTTAACAGTGAGAGAAACTGTTCTAAAGAGAGTGCTCCTAATCTCAGCTTGTTACCTGTATAAAGGACACCTGTCAACAGAAGCAGTCAATCAGATTCCAATCTCTCCCCCATGGCCAAGACCAAAGAGCTGTCCAATGATGTCAGTGACAAGATTATAGATCTACACAAGGCTGGAATGGGCTACAAGGCTGGAATGGGCTACAAGAACTTGGTGAGAGGGTGACAACAGTTGGTCCAATTATTTGCCATTGGAAGTAACACAAAATAACTGTCAAACTCATTCGGTCTGGGGCTCCATGCAAGATCTCACCTCGGGGAGTTTCAATGATCATGAGAACGGTAAGGAATCAGCCAAGAACTACACGGGAGAATCTTTTCAATGATCTTAAGGCAGCTGGGACCATAGTCACCAAGAAAACAATTGGTAACACAATACGCCGTGAAGGACTGAAATCCTGCAGCGCCCGCAAGGTCCCCCTGCTTAAGAAAGTATATATACAGGTGTCAGGGCTGGGCTCAGCCCTTAACTCTCAGAGCATGCCGCTCAGCTGTCGGTTAATTGCCAGCTCTAATCTTTCAACAGTGACTCACCTGGTGATGATATCCTGCACGTCAGTCCTGCTGGCTACTTAAGCTGTTCAGTCCAGTTCCTCTCTGCCTTGGTCAAACACATCCAGAGACACTCTCCTGTGCACCCGTTGAAGACTCGCTTGGCTGACGTCCCTTCTGGTTCCTGATTCTGTTCCACTACGCTGATTCTCTGGTTTCCAGATTCCCTGGCCAGGCCTTGCCTGTCTCTGTTTACCTTTTACTATTATTATTAAACAAGTGTGATTTTAACTGCACTTCTGTCTCGGTCTGATTCATGGTTTCTCACAGTAGGCAAAAGCCATGAATTCAGAAGACGCAGTCAATCCACATATTGTTTCAAGGTTGGATGAGCAGGATCACCGTATGGATCAGTTTGCCATAGCATTACAGATGCTCCTGAATCGCACGGCTCACCTGGAATCTCTCGCTGTGGCTGCACCTGTACAATCTGTGTTGCAGGCTGTCCCTGCTGCTGCTCCAGTCTCTGTGCAGGCACCTGCCTCAAGTATTACCTCTATAAGAATCATGTCTGGTTCCGCTCCACTTCCCCAGCGATTTGGGGGCGATCCATGTTCAATGCAGAGGGTTGAAGTATACTTTGAGATGCTGCCCCAGGTGTTTCCCACGGACAGAAGCAAAGTAGGATTTGTGATATCTTTGCTTGCTGAGAGAGCTTTGGACAAACCCTCTATGGAAGACTCAAAAACCCATTGTCCTGAGTTACCCTGAGTTTGTGGCTTTTTTTAAAAGGGTATTTAACATTCCTGCACGCTCCACTTTTTTTTTTTGCAAATATGTTTTTATTAAGTTTTCAAACTTGGGGTAGAGCCCCAACAGATACATAAGTAACTTAAACAGTGAAGGTTGCAGCCTCCCAATCATACAGTGCAATAAGGAGTAGTGTATAGTTGAGCATTCTATATATTTATTAAGGGTTTCATCTTTTGTGTAGTTACTGCATGGCTACATAAAGCTCAGTTTAAATACTAGCTAGAACTGATAGGTAGCCTATGTCCGTGGTTTCTGAATAGTTTCCTTATAGAGGAGATAAAACAGACGGATTAGGGGCAGCGGCTGAAGTGGGAGTAAGAGAAAGACGAGAAAGAGAAGGAAAAAGGTAGGATAGGTATAGATGGGGAGGGAGGTGGGAGGGGAGTGGCATTTTAGATGCGTTTATCTGTGCAATGTCAGTCAATGCTGGGTTTCAGTTTTGGATCAGTTTTCAGTGGCTGTTCAGGTCCCAAAAAGGGATTTTCCTTCCTCTGAATGTGCAAACTTGTTCCACAAAGTCCATGTCTTCCTGTAGGCTTCTTGTCTGTCCTGAGCTGTCAGTATCAGATCTTCCATCTTGTTTATGTCCTCTACTTTCCTTAGCCACATTGCTGTGGTCGGTGGTACTTGTTGTTTTCAAAGTATGGGAATACTGGACTGAGTTTGTTAGATGGCATAGTATGGACTTTTTATATTTTCTGGTGGGTAGGGTAGATACGTGCAACAGGAAAAATGCTGGGTCGTTCGGGATTTGAAAGTTTGTAAATTTTTGTGAGATGGTACGGACCGCAGTCCAAAATTCTATCAGTCTAGGGCAAGACCAAAACATGTGCAGCATTGTTCCCCTGTCCTCTCGACAGCGCCAGCAGTGCTCTGGTGTGTCTGGAAATATTACGTGCAAACGGCTAGGTGTTAAGTACCACCTTGTCAGGATTTTGTAATTGGTCTCCTGTATTTTTGTGCACAGTGAGGACTTGAGAGAAAAACCAATCATGTTTTGTATTTCAGGTACCGTAAAGGTGCGGTCGAGTTCTGCTTCCCATTTTGAAATGCATGGTAGATCTGGTTGCTGGGGGGTGTATTTAGAAGTGCATACATTTTAGAGAGTCTGTGTTAATGGTTTTGTTTTTGAACAGTATTCCTCAAATGTGGTCAACGGTCTGGCATAGTTTTGTGGGTTCAGAATTGTCTGGAGGAAGTGATGTAGCTGTACTGCATTCCAAAATGTAAGTTGGAATGAGCCTGTAGGGTCCATGAGCTCTGTGATGGAGGGCCATTTATCTCGTACTACAAACTGGGAGGCTATTGTGTAGTTAGAGTTTCGTAGAGTCTGGAATTGTGTGGGTATTATCCCCGGGGAGAAGTTGGGATTACCCAGGACCGGGGTTAAAGGTGACGTTTTGGTTGTCAGGGAGGCTTGTAGTGCAGCCTGTGAGCCTTGACGGAAGGTATTCCCTATCAGCGGGTGTGATTTTACCTCTTGTGGCAGGGAATCGCTGCACCATAGCGCACCCCTTAACGGGATGGTACTCTTGTTCTATTTGTGTCCAAAGCTTGGAGTTCTGGTGACGACTCCAATCAATTACTCTGCCTAAGTTAACTGCCTGGTAACATCGTTTAATATCAGGTAGCGCTAAACCTCCATAGTGTTTGGGCATTGAGAGTTGGGAGCGTGGGGTTCGTGTTTTTTTGTGTGCCCAAACAAAACGTGTAAATAGGGCTTGTACCTGTTTAAAATATGCGGGAGGGATCCTAATCGGTAAAGTTTGGAAGAAGTATAGGAACTTTGGCAGTATGCTCATCTTTAGTAAATTACATCTACCAAACCATGAGTGGGTCCCTTTGTGCCATGAGTCCAATAGTATCTTTGTTAGTAGAGGAGGGAAGTTACTTTTGTATATATGGGAAGGATCAGGTGGGATGTTAGTCCCTAAATAAGTCAAAGCAGGGGTCGTCCATCTAAACTGGAAATTAGATTGTATAGTGGGGAGTATGTGCGGTGGTATAGATATTCCCAAAGCTTCTGACTTGGAGAAGTTTATCTTTAGATTAGATAGTTTCCCATAATTCTCAAATTCTCAAAGTAAATTTGGCAGGGATATTTCTGGATTGGTAAGTGAGAAGAGCAGGTCGTCAGCATAGGCTGAAATTTTGTATTGTGATTGACCTACAGTAATCCCTTGTATGTCCGGGTTCATTCTGACTGTGGCTAGGAAGGGTTCTAAGGAGAGAGCGAATAAGAGAGGGGATAATGGGCATCCCTGTCTTGTTCCGTTTGTTATTGGGAAGGGTTCTGACAGGATGCCATTTGCCTTTACCTGAGCTGTTGGCTTAGAATATATGCCAGCTAGCCTATTGAGCATCACCTCCCCTAGACCTATATGCTTAAGAACCGAGAACATGAATGACCAGTTTACTTGGTCGAAAGCCTTTTCGGCATCAGTGTTTAAAAATATGCATGGGATATTTGTGGTTCGTGCAACATGAAGCAGGTTCAGCACTTTAATAGTGCTGTCCCTTGCTTCTCTGGAGGGGATGAAGCCTACTTGATCGAGGTGTATAAGTTGTTGAAGATGTTGTGCCAGCCTGGTAGCTATAATCTTGGTATATATTTTAAGGTCTACATTTAGAAGCTATATAGGCCTGTAGCTACTGCAGGCTGCTGGGTCTTTCCTTTCCTTGTGGATTACTGAGATATGGGCACTCAAGTTGTCCCTGGCAAACCCACTGCCAGTTCCTATTGCATTAAACGTGGTAATGTAAGCATCCGTGGTCCTAATATCAGGAGAAGTATTTTATAATATTGTAGAGTATAGCCACCCGGACCTAGGGCTTTCCTTGGCTTCATCATCTTTATGGCCTGTTGGAGTTCCAGTAGAGTTACCGGGGAATCTAAGTCTGCTCTGGATTCTGGGGTGAGCGATGGTAGTTGGGAAGCTGCGATGTACTCTTCTATATCGGATTGGGGCGCTGTTACTGCTGGTAAGTTGTATAACTTAGAGTAGAAGTTTTTGAATTCTTGTGTAATTTGTGTGGGCAAGGTTGCTCTGACTTCCTGTTGTGTTAATGTGGGGAATATATGTAGACAATTTGTGTTCTCTGACCATTTTTGCTAGTAGCTTCCCACATTTGTCTCCCGATTCGTACGTAGTCTTGCGACAAAACTGTATGGCTGCTTTAGCTCTATAATGAAGGAGATCTGTGATCTGCTTCCTGATGATGATCAAATCAGCTTCTAAAGACTGTGACTGCATGTTTGTGTCTAGACTCTGTAATATCTCATTTCTGCAGTAGTCGGGAGAGCTGCTCATTACGTTCCCTTTTAATCCGGGCACCATGTTTTATGAGAATCCCTCTCATAACTGTCTTATGGGCTTCCCACAGTATCCCTGGGTCACAGTCTGGTTGGTCATTTTCCTGAAAGTAGTTATGTAATGCTTTAGTCACCTCTGTCAGTATTTCAGGGGTTTGAAGTAGACTTTCATTAAGACGCCAAAATCTGTGTCTAGGAGATGATATATCGGATAGGTTATAGGTCAAAAATATGGGTGCGTGGTCTGACCACGTCCTATTTCCTATTAATGTGTTGTCTACTGCATGCAGCTGGGCATGGGGGATCAGAAAGTAATCTATTCTGGTATAGACTTTGTGCACGGGTGAGTAAAATGTGTAGTCGCGCTCTCCCGAGTGTTGTAAACGCCATATATCGATTAGTTATTAGTTGATTTATGTAGTATTTTGGCTATTCGCTTGAGTTGATTTGCTGGTATAGATGATCTGCCTGACGAAGTGTCTACTGAAGGGATCAAGGGGGCATTAAAGTCTCCACCGAGTAGCAGGTGTCCTTCTTTAAAGTCCAGGAGTTTCTCCATTACATGTTCCAGGAATGTAGCCTGGAGTTCATTGGGGCGTATATTGTCGCTAATGTTGTATAACATAACATGCTAACTTGTATATCACCTATAAGGCCCTTAAGGAAAATATAGCGACCTGACGGATCGATTATGGAGCTCTGACATTGCCATGGAATTTTGCTAGATATCAATATAGAGAATCCTTTGGATTTGGCGATTGGGTTAACAGAATGGTATGTCACAGGGTAATATCTGTTGCGCAGATATGGCAATTTGTTGTTTGAAATGCGTCTCTTGTATGAGTGCGATGTCCGTGCGAGACCTTTTCAGGTCGTCTAGTAAGATGCGTCTTTTCTCTGGTGTGTTGAGGCCTTTTGCATTAAGCGTCATCACTTTAATATGTTTAAACGCCATTGCGTACTGGGAAGGTATGGTGGGGGGAGGTAGGGGGGTTCAAGTGTTAGGGGAGAAAGGTAAAGTGGAAAAATAGATAAGGAGGAGAAAGTAAAGCAAGAAGAAAAGTAGAGAATGAGACAAAGAAAGCAGGGATCAGAACCCTGTGTCTATCTAAAAGAGTATTGTCTGCATATGACGCCCGGGAGGCTTCACGGTGCCCTCCAGGGGGATATGCTATCCTAACTGGGGGAGGGGTGGGACAAGGCTCAAGAGGTGAGCTCCCAACTATCTCCCCCATCCTAGCAAATGTTTAACGTGTAATAATCACACTATGTTTCTGTAAAAATAAACAGGAGAAACAAAAACAACAATCAAGAAAAATTGACAGAGCATGCACATATATATATAACTAGGCATAAGGATCTCCTCAGCAATCACCACCCTCCCTCCTCCCGCATCCCCCCCCCCCCCTACTCTGGCTATCGTAGTCTCACAGCCTATGTTATCACACATGTTGGGGTTACTAGCCTGTGGCTGACGATGTGGCAATCGGTCCCCTTATCAAGTCAATTTGTGGACCTGCTGGTAGTCTGATTTAATTTCTACATGTTAGCTGAACATAACTGAACATAAAGAAAGGAAAAAGAGAAAACTGAAACAAAAAAAAACTGACATGTGTCTCCTCCTTCCGATTCTCGGATTTCTGCGTCATGTCTGCTGAACCGACACTTCAGGCCCCCTCTAATGAGTATCGCCATTGTGTCAGCTCGCAGGGCCAGGGGAGGAGTGACCATATAATCTGATTCCGTGGTATCTCTACAGTCTGATTTCTGGTTACCTGGTTTGGTAGCGTCCTATCCCCATAACTTGGGTAGGTCGTGCCATAGGGTTTTGTGAATGTCCTAAGCGGAGCATCCAGGAAGGTTCCTGTGTGAGTTGTTAACCTGTGAAAGGTGTCAGGTGCATAATTTCCTGTCTGTAAAAGAGGAAGTCCCAGTATACTGGTTTGGGGGAAATGGTGTCTCTCAGCTGCTTAGAGCAGACGGTCTTCAGTAAAAGCCAGGGACTTTCCGGAGGGGGGTCATTGCGGGTCATTACTGAGCTATCCGTAAAAAGGGTGCCAGTGAGCCCTATTCCAGGGGGACAAGGAGGGAAAAAAATGGCTAGGCTGCAAGTAAAGTGGTGTCTGCATGCTTACCAGCCATGGAGAGAAGGAGCTGCAACAGGTGATCGGTGTCATGACTCCCGTACGTCCTCCCTCGATGGTGCCCTGGGTCTGCGGCGGCTTCTCTGTTGCCTGGGCGGTAGTTCACCTCCATGTGCTGGCGGGTTCATCCTGGTCTGGTTCCGGGGGAGTAAAGACAGCCAGTTTGGTTGATCGATTGGGTCCGTTCCTAGGAAGCTGAAGAGGGCAGGAAGGGATTCTGGTTTCCGTAGGGTAAAGGATCTCTGGTCCTTCCGGAAGGTAACAGATTTTGGATAGCCCCAGAAGTACGTGGCACCTCCTTGGCGGGCCAGATCTAGTAACGGTCTAAGCATGGCCCGTCTTTGTAAGGTATTGCGGGAGAGGTCTGGGAGTATCTTGATCGACGCCCCGTCGAATTCCGGGTCTCCCGCTTCCCATATCATCCGTAGGATGTGTTCTTTATGAACATAGTGGTGCAGTCTACAGATGACATCACGGGATCTCGTCGGATCCGACGGCCTGGGACCCAGCGCTCTGTGGATCCTATCCATTTCCACTCGTTCTGGCAGATCAACGCCGTCTACACTTCGGAAGATCGCTATCGCTGTGTCAGTCAAATCTTTCGGGCCCGTGGCTTCTGGTAACCCCCCGAGGCGCAGGTTGTTCCTGCGGCTCCGGTCCTCCATCTCTTCAAGGTGAAATTGCTGCTCGATTAAGGTGTCCACTTGCAGTTCCTGGGTTTCCTCCAATGATACCACCCGCTGCTCCAGGGCTAACAGGGAGGATTCGCCCGCCGAAATTCTGGTGGTAAGTGTCTGCACTTCTGTCTTAACCATGTGCATTTCTTTACGGTGGGCCGCTTCCACCGTTCCGATAAGAGCTGCAATGTCTGCCTTGGTGAGTATCGCTTGAAGCAGGGCTCGTAACTCGGCGTCCACTTTATAAGGCTGTGAGGATGTCTGTGAATATTCCCCTGTGTCGGGGTAAAGGTCCTGCGGTATGCAAAGATATGAGCTGGTTAGGGGTGCCTCTGTGTGTGGAGCCGGCGAGTGGTTAGGAGTGTGGGGGCTTGAGGTGTGGATCTGGTAGTTCTATTATTTCTCTTGTTCATCTTCTTTCTCGAAGAGTGCATAGTGCAATATATCAGCTTAAATATTCAGGATAGTCAGGAGACGGTCGGGGGCTCAGTTGAAACACGTCTCTATCCAGCCATGTTCAGGCCACGCCCCCCCCCACGCTCCACTTCTGCTGCCAAGTGCCTTGTGTCCATTAAACAGAATACGAGAACTGTTGCCGATTACGCCATTGAATTCCGTACTCTGGCAGCAGAGGTTGCTTCAAAACAATGAGGCCCTCGTGGCTTTTTCTCATGGTCTCTCGGATACCATCAAAGATGAGATAGCAGCCCGAGATATACCCACTGAGTTGGAGAAGTTGATCACGTTTGCCATCCTCATTGACTCCAGACTCAGAGAAAGATTCTCTTGTAAGAAGCGCATGCGGAAGCCTCCTAAAAGTTTTTCTCCGAACTTTGCAGTCCCACCCTTGCCTCCCTCACCTCCCACTCCTCCTGGTACAGAGTCAGTCAGTGAAGGTTAACCCATGCACTTGGGCTTCACACGTCTCTCTGCAGATGAGAGAGAGAGATTGTGCCTTTATTGTGGCCAGGCAGGTCACTTTTTGAAGTCTTGTCCTACTCGTCCAGGGAATGTCCCAACTTGAGGTCCTGTAACTGACAGACCTTAGTGAAGGGATATTTAGCTTAACTACTTCTTTGTATTATAGTCAGTTTCCATTTTGTGTCTCTCTAACATCTACTTCACAAATAGATATGCTCAAGTCTTGCTAATCAAGTTTCGTTTTTCCATAATATTATCTTCTTTTGTGTTTCGTTTCTTGTAAAGCACGTTATATTTTAGAAATAATTAGTTTCACTTTGTCATAGACTGTACTTGTATATCTCTATATACGATTGGATAATTTGTCAAAGGGCGGTACTTTCTGAAAGCCCCTTTAAATATTCACACCCAAGAATAAAGATTAGATTTGCTTGGAGAGACGTTTGCTGTATATTTTCATTGTGTCTCAAAGAGCGAATCTCACAGGCCTGTTGGGATTGGACAGTACACCATAGCAGAGAGAGAGACCCCTAGATAATCTACATTATTTCCTTTCAGCTAGGGGCTCATCCGGGATCGATTATAATATGTCTGTCTGGTGAGTAGAATTGATATATGTATCTTCTCTCACCGTGACGCCTATTTAGAAATCGTTCCTTTAAACGGGACCTGTGATTTATGTAGAAGTAGCTTTTAGACTTTGATAATAAGTCAGGTGTTCTGAGTAACAGCGACAGCTCTGGGGGGGGGGGGGGGGGCTGAATGTGCTTTAAGAAGCCCATTAGATAAGACTGTTCTGAGAAGCGTGGGTAAACAGTTAGAATAAAACCCTGGATGGGTTTTTATGGGCTCTGAGAAGTCCATTTATAAGTCTGCGCAGCGTCTGTTCGGGATGAGCAGTGAGAGAACCTTGGGCAGGTTCCAGGACTTTGAGAAGTCCGTAGGATAATGATTTATACAGTACTGTAATTATAAGAAAAAGTCTGCTAAGGTGTGCTGGACAAAACCCGATCTCTTTGCTTCCCTTATCCATCGCGTAGATGTTATGATAATTTGTAAACTGTCTGTGTGGAATTTGTCAGCGCCTTTGGAACGCCTTCCACGGCACTGTGTTATAATAGGACTTAGATTTAAGGCGACAGACGTGTCTTGCAGTGAATTCCCGGCTCCTTTTTGTGATTGATGGAAGTTCCCAATCGAAACGTAGAGTAATGCTACAGTATCCGGTGATGCATTGATGTTTATTCTTAATGATTTACATATGAATGTTTTGACTCTAGAGTGAGCGTAATAGCAGTGTTAATAACACTTTAAGGTAATACATAAATTGACATAGTCGGTAGTATACTCTGAGGCTGACTTTTGATAGAAACATGCTATTTGAAGGATTCCTTTTGCTGCTGGCATCTCTTGCACAGGGGAAGTCAGGTGCAAAATTTGGATATTTGGCTTTTTGCCAACATGGTTCAAGTGTTAATATCTCACTGAATGTAATAGATAGTGAAGAATTGTTTGCGGCATTAGTACTACAGCAATTGCAAGTACTGTTTGAACCTGTTGGCACTCTGCCAAAAATAAAAATAAATTTGAAATAAATAAAATATTGTTTGGTTATAAATAATAAGAAAAGTAATAACGTACAAAGCTTGCTTGTGATAAGGGGAACCTCTGGCCATAAGGAGTGCTTATTGGCATTTTGCCAAGAAAAAAAAAAAAATTAGAATGTTTCCAAAAAAAAAAAAGAAAGATGAAAATAAAAGATGCTGTGGAGATCTCGGGCTGGACCATGGCTCCCTATAGCATCCTAGCCCAAACATTGTCCACGATGGGTTTAACAGAGTCATGGGATGGTGGATTTAGGGGTTAAAACAAGCTTCTCTTTGCCTGTATCATGCGCCCCGCCTCCTCCCCCTTACATTCAACAACCAGATAAGAGCAGCACAAACCTCATCACATGAGGACACACAGCAAATATCAGAGTGGGCTATTGAGTTTTGACATCCTTAAACACCACTGCAGACACATTATCAAAAATGATTTCTCAGGAAATCAAAGGGGTAACTTTTTTAAAAAGAGGATGGCTTACAGCCAATAGTTGAAGATTTTTTTTTATAAAGGGATCTTAAAGGGAAATGATCTCGTCCTACATTAACAAAAGAGAAGGTAAGAAAAGTAAAGAAGGCAAATGGTGACTATAGATTTGTACAAGACCTAAGGGCCATCAATAGCCTAGTGGTACCGATTGCCCCAATAGTGCCTGATGTGCCATCAATATTTACCACCATACATTCCGATGCAGAGTATTTTACTGTGATTGATTTATTGAACGCATTTTTATTGCCGTCCCTAGGAAAGAGGAGACACAGCCAATCTTTGCTTTATGTTTTGTTTTTTTTTTAAACGCCAACTAACATGGTGTAGAATGCCCCAGGGCTATATAGACTCCCTTGCAGTCTATTCCATTGTCCTCCAAACTACTCTCAGAGCTTGGATACCAGGACACTGTTCATCCCTGCTGCAGTATGTGGATGAATTCCTCATCTGCAGTTCTACTCGGGTGGCCGCCCTGGAGGATGGGAGGGATCTTTTGAAATGTCTTTTTGAAAGTGGTCACAAAGTGTCAAAGAAAAAATTGCAATGGTGTCAGAAAAAGGTTGAATATCTTGGTTTTGTACTCTCAAAAGGAGAAAGGAAAGTCAATCACAAAAGAGCTATGGCTCTTGTGGGTCTGCCCCGCCCACTTGCTAAGAAAGACGTTCACCTTTCTTGGTATGATTGGTTACTGCCGCCAATGAATACCTGACTGTTCCTACTACAATCTCCTGAGACAAGCCACAGGTTTAGACATGCCAGACTGTATAAAATGGTCAAATGAAATGTGCAATGATTTTGTGTATTTGAAAAATGCTATGGTAATGGCTCCAGGGCTCGGCCTCCCTAACTAGGAAAAAATGTTTCGTTTGTTTGCAAGGGAAAATTGTAAGGATGTTGTCAGGTGTCCTCGCTCAGGAGCATGGAGGCAAGTTGCGCCCTATTTTTTTTCAAAGATGGTTCCGGTGCAGGTTCAAGGCATGCCTGTGTGTCTCAGAGCTTTAGCATCCTATTCGATGATGGTTGAGATGGCCACTTCTTTCACTCTGGGGCACGACACTACACTTCACACCACCCACAATGTATCAATCCTGTTGAAACATGTACATACACAGCACATGTCTGCTCAAAGGTTGAGCGGCTATGAGGTGATCTTGCTGTCTAATCCAAAATTGCACATCAAATATGCTTCTCCCACTTCAGGACCAGCACCAATCCAAATGCCCTTTTAGGATTAAAAGGAGAGCAGAATGAGGTTGTGCCACAACATGATTGCATAAACCTTATTCACCAAGACACATCACCCAGGTCTGATTTATCTTCCACAACACTGCAGAGCATACACAGGCCAACAAACAGATAGCCAATGGAAATGCTCTGGCTGATTAGCTGCTAAACAAGCTGCTACTTCACAAAATGCACAGATCCAAATGCCCATGCTAGCACCAGAGTTTTAGTTTTTTTGATCAGGTTCTTTCAGATTTGCAGGGATGTGCAGAAGAAGCTGATCTCAGAGATTGGGACAAAATAGGTGTGCAGAAAGATCCAAAGACTGGACTTCTCTACAAAGAGGGGAAGCCATGTATACCAGTAGCTAGTGCATCACTTTTTATGCATCACTTTTATTTCCCAGTTCCATGGAATAGGTCACAGAGGCTGGAAAGCCACTTGTGAACTGTTGGAGAAAGACTTTTACATTACAGAACTTTCCTGGCCGATTAAAGATTATGTAGCAAGATGCATCACATGTATCAGGAACAACCCACACAAGGCCGAACATGAACACCTGATATATCCAACAACTCCTTTTACACATTTGCAGATTGACTTCACACACATACCCAAACTAGACAAAAGACAGGAATATCTTTTGGTAATTGTGGACAAGTTCTCAAGATGAGTTGAACTTTTTGTAACCACAAAAGAAGATACACAAACAGTAGTGAGGATCCTCGTTCAGGAAATCATTCCTCGATGGGGATGCCCACTTCATATAAACTCAGACAGACAATGGACCTGCATTTGTATCAAGAGTCTGCCAGGACTTGGTAAAAACTCTCAAGATAGAACGGAAGTTTCACATTCCCTAACACCCTCAAAGCTCAGGGATAGTAGAAAGAATGAACAGAATAATAAAAGACAAATTAAGAAAGGCCACAGGAGGAACCTTTGCCAACTGGAAGAAGGTCCTCCCAGCAGTCCTGGAAGAAATAAGAATGACCCTTCCAAGACAACAGTGTATTCACCTTTTGATGTCTTGATGGGTCTACCTTTCCCCACCCCATGGGCCAGAGCACATTTAATGATAGAAAAGGGAGATTTAGACTTATTACAGGAAAAATATGTAAGGTAATTGTTTGAAACATTGTAAACAGTTGAGAGAAATGTTGCTCGCACCTCTTCTTTTTCTTCACAGGAAGCTACTCACCCCTTCAAATTGGGAGACACTGTGGTGGTCCAACAGCTGAACAGAAATAAGAAGCAAGAGTATCCCTTTGGACCTCCTACCACAGTGGTTGCAGTGACCAGAACAGCCATCCTAGTGGAAAATTGCCAGTCCTGCATCCATGCCAACAGAGTGAAAAAGGTTGCCCAAAGCCCCAAGAGCAGGAAGGAGATCTTGGATACAGGAGGCCCTCAAGCAGAAGTCCAAGCAGACGAAGGAGTTCCTGGGAAAGCAGGTCCGGCCAGAGAAGATGACCTTGCTTATTTCACCACAGACTTCTGGCAAGGCATTCTGCCCACTAATCCTGATCTCTCTGACAGTGTTCCTACCCACCTGGATCACCACTAACTGTATCTACCACCCTGAAGATTTGGGTGCAATTAAAAGTATCTGTGGGAACACAAACACACACACACAAGAACATTACATTGACACAAGCTAGAACCAAGAGAGAGATTGGAGATAGTTTTACTGATAAGATGCTTTTGCTAAAATTTAAGTATGCTTATGCTAAAAAAAAATCAGGGTATGAAGAATGTTGGATATGTAGCAAATTACATCCTAGCACTGCCCGAATTGCCCTTTTGGCTGTACCTTTAAATATTTCCTCCTTTCTCAACGAGACTCCTCCTGTATTCTTGACTAACATATCCACTCTGTACATAAACAACATTGTTACCTTTCCAATAGAGGGTAGAAGTCATTCCCCTGATTGGTGTTTTAATTTAGGGAATAAGACACAGACTAACCCCTCTTTCTGCAGCAGGTCAATATTTAGCATCTCCATGTGCGAATCCAGAGTCTCTGCCCCTGCCTGCTCACTGTTTCAAGTATCTGACCCAGGGTTAAACTCTACTTTGCATAACTTTTCTTTTTCTCTAAAAATATAGGTGCTATATTACACTAATTTATAATCGCAACACAGGACAAGTACACTGATGAGTTTGTCGCTAAGAGACCTTTTGCACTGGGACAAAGTATCTATGTATGTTGTAGGAAAGTGTGTTATCCCTGGGTGCCCCTCCATGTTAAGGGATGGTGTTACCTTGCATCCTTGTTATCTGTCATGGAATTGGTAGGGAATTATAAAAGGGGACATCCACTAGAGGCCAGCTCCAGCAGGAAGCTAGGGACATTGCTAAAACATGGAGCCCATTTGCCAATGCGAGATTTGGGCTTGGAGGTATATTTTCATGGTTAAAAGACATTGTCCTTGTTATGATATTTATCCTTGCTCTGATTCTTTACCTCTGTTTTAAGTGTTGCACTTGCATAGTTGCACGCCTTCAATCTCCTGATGATAAGGTTCTATCTTACATGACATACCTGAAGAGTCATCAGGCGATCTATGCCACAGCCCCAAAGAAGTATTAAAACACAACATAGAATGTAGAGATCATCTTATATGATCTAAGAGGGGATTTAAGGGATATTTAGCTTAACTACTTCTTTGTATTATAGTCAGTTTCCATTTTGTGTCTCTCTAACATCTACTTCACAAATAGATATGCTCAAGTCTTGCTAATCAAGTTTCTTTTTCCATAATATTGTTATCTTCTTTTGCGTTTCGTTTCTTGTAAAGCACGTGATATTTTAGAAATAATTTGTTTAACTTTGTCATAGACTGTACTTGTATGTCTCTGTATATGATTGGATAATTTGTCAAAGGGCGGTACTTTCTGAAAGCCCCTTTAAATATTCACACCCAAGAATAAAAGATTAGATTTGCTTGGAGAGACGTTCGCTGTATATTTTCATTGTGTCTCAAAGAGCGAATCTCACAGGCCTGTTGGGATTGGACAGTACACCATAGCAGAGAGAGAGACCCCTAGATAATTTATATTATTTCCTTTCACTTAGGTGTCGTTGTTTCATCCCCAGTTATCCAGGAGGATAAGCCCCTGGTTCCGGTTACCCTTTCTTGGTCTGAGTCGTCCATCGAGATACAGGCTCTAATTGACTCTTGGGCTGCAGGCCTGTTCATTGATGCTCAGAAATATTGTATACAAATGTTCATGTGCGCTCTGTCAGCTCAAATAGAGAGAAATGGGCGATTAATCTACTCTCTATGGTGGGGAGTCCATGCATGAGAGTTCAAATGCAGCAAGAGGTGTGTAGATGGTCACAGATGGGCTGACTCTGGAAGGCTGCCGGCTCATAACAAGCTGTAAGGGGCTCTGTAGACAGTAAAAAACAAAGAAGAGGGTAGCGCCATCTAAGTGCAGCGTGATAAAAACATTTTAATATAGGACAGACGATTTTAAACTCACAAGATTGTAAAGATTACAGCGCATGTGAAATGGTATATAGAAAGTTCATCATCTCCAGAGGGAAGGTGGTAGACTCACAGGTGGAGAGGCAGTTGATGTTCCTGGCTGCGCTGGTGGCTCCCAATGCTTCCTGGTTACATAGTTAGTAAGGTTGAATAAAGACACCAGTCCATCCAGTTCAACCTGAGTGAGTGTGGGTGCGTGTCTACAATTGTCCCTATTCCTGTACATTTTACATCGCACACTCACATCGGTCCCTAACCTCAAAGAGCCCACAAGCCAAGGTCCCCATTCATATACTAGGGCCAATTTTTTAACCTACCAGCATGTCTTTGGAGTGTGGGAGGAAACCAGAGTACCCGGAGGAAACCCACGCAGGCACAGGGAGAACATGCAAGGTAGGTAGTGTCGTGGTTGGGATTCAAACCAGCGACCCTTTTTACTGCTAGGCGAGAGTGCTACCCACTACACCACTGTGCTGTGGTTCTCAGATTCGGCTCCGGGGCGGCTGGACACGTCACTTTCGAATGGTGAGAGAGTGGGGAGGAGCGTGCGTTCGGAGCATGCATACTCCTTTATCAGGCAATAGTTGTGGCTATGTTAGGAGAGATTTTTATAGTCCATTCAGCCAGGGGATGTTGATATTGTGCCATGGCAACCGCTCGTGAGAAGGGCTTCTGATTACAGAATGGGTGTGTTAGGCTGGATTGGACTGATCAAGCTCATGGGACCAATGATGAGCTTTTTTTACATAGCAATGGAGATAATGCAGGGGTAGAAAATAAGGGGGGGGGGGGGGGGGGGGGGGGGGGTTGATAAAATACTTTTTTATATATAACAAGAAAGAATGTACAATTCTATGATCTGGTAGAAGCTGAAATGGGAGATAGGTGAACTGAGGTAAAGGAAAAAGTATATAACTAAATAAGTAAAGGTTAAAATTAAAAATAAAAATGGACATGAAGATAAAGGATAAAAATTAAATAAAAATAAAAATAAAATTGAGGGATAGATAATGATGCATACAAAAAAGTGGAACAGTGATGGGAAGAATATATATGTATGTGAAGAGATTATTTTCTAATGAAATAATAATGGTAAGGAGAAAATGGTTTGAATCTCAAACACGACACTGCCTGCCTGTAGCTTGCACGTTCTCCTTGTGCCTGCGTGGGTTTCCTCCAGGTACTCCGATTTCCTCCCACACTCAAAAGACGCGCTGGTAGATTAATTGGCTTCTGGGGCTGCAGGCCTGTTCATTGATGCTGATTTTGCATCTAAGCACTCGATTCCACTGCAGCTGCGTGCCACTCCACTTGTCATTGAGGCTGTAGAGGTCTCCCGTCATAACCAGCAGAAACTTAGGTGAGGAAATAACTTGGAATTAGATTATCTCGATGGTAAAGAGCCCCTACGGCCATGGACAACGGATGATACTGCTCCGTTGTCCATGGCCGTAGGGGCTCTTCACCATCAAGATAATCTAATTCCAAGTTATTTCCTCACCTAAGTTTACGCTGGTTGAATGGAATAATGACTTCTGTGTTGCTCCGTTTATATTGAATGTATACCAGACCTATGTATTCTGTTCAGGATTGAGCGCTGTTCGCTCCACATATGTATTTGTATGTTTTTTTTTATTATTTTTTTCTCTGTTAAATAAAAAAAATGTTACCCTTTCAAAAAAAAGTTTCCGCTGGTTATTGGTTATCCTTGGTTACAAGGACGGTAACCCACAGAGTTGGTCTCCTGAGTCCTTTAAGGCCTTTGAGAGTCTCAAGGCTGCCTTTGTTTCTGCTCCTGTGTTGGCACATCCTGATCCTACGTTACCCTTTATACTTGAGGTGATGGTTCTGAGACTGGAGTTGGTACCCTTCTGTCTCAATGTCCTACCTCTGAGATTGCTATGCATCCTTGTGGCTACTTTTCCAAAAAATTGTCATCTGCGGAATGCAATTCCGAGATTGGGGACAGAGTGTTGTTAGCGATCATTTTAGCCCTTAAAGAATGGAGGTATTTCCACAAAGGTGCCAGTTCTCATTCTTACTGACCATAAAAATCTCACATTCTTGTCTGAGGCTAAACGCCTCTCTCCCAGAAGGGCGCGATGGGCTTTTTTCTTGTATAGTTTCAATTACATTGTCTCATTCTTACCCGGTACCAAGAATGTAAGGGTTGACGCTTTGTCGTGATTTCCTCCACTTGCAAGAGGGAATCGGTTCCTGTGATTCCTCCTGATAGTATTCTGACTACGGTTCACACCAGTCTCACTTCTCCTTTGGGTGACAAAATTCTTACTGCTCAGGTCTATGCTCCTCCTGAGAAACCTTGTGACCGCTGCTTTGTCCCTGAGAGTCTCCATACTGATGTGCTCCAGACTTGCCATTCTCCCAAGGCTGCTGGCCACCCAGGGAAGAATCAACTCTTTTGGGCTATTTCCCAACAATTTTGGTGGCCTAGTCTATGTAATGATGTAGCTGCCTTTGTAGCTGCTTGTTCCGTGTGTGCTCAGAGTAAGACACCATGACACCTTCTAGTGGGCCTCCTACAACCCATACACAATTTAGAAAGGCTTTGGACCCACCTGTCCATGGATTTCATTGTGGAGTCACCCAACTCTCAGGGCAACACAGTTATTCTTATGGTGGTTGAACGGTTCTCGAAGATGTCTCATTGTATTCCACATAAGAAGTTGCCCACATCTAAGGAACTGGCTTCCATTTTTTCTCGGACGATCTTTCGCGTACATGGGCTACCAAAGGTGATCAAGGTGATCGTCTCGGACAGGGGTAGTCAGTTTGTGTCCCGGTTCTGGTGAGCCTTTTGTGCACAGTTGGGAATTCAGCTTTCTTTCTCCTCTGCGTATCACCCGCAGTCTAATAGGGCAGCAGAACGAGCCAACCAGTGCTCGGAGTAGTTTCTACATTACTATATTTCTGACCATCATAACAATTGGTCAGACCTCCTACCTTGGGCGGAGATGGCTCACAATAGTGCCTTGGATTCTATTTCACGATTGTCCCTGTTTATGGCGAACTATGATTTCTAACCATTCATGCTGCTTGACTCTTTTGTTCCGCAGAGCATTCCTGCGTTAGAGGAGCATCTCCGTGGTCTTCGTGCCACTTGGGTACAAGTCCAGGAGGCCTTGTGACATGCCAATGATAGGTACAGACTCCATGCTGACCGCAGATGCCTGCCTGCACCTTCCTACCAGGTTGGGGACAGGGTCTGGCTATCATCACGCAACCTCCGACTCCGTGTTCCCTCACTGAAGGTGGCTCCTTGGTTTATTGGGCCTGTCCGTATTCTCCGCAGGATTAACCCAGTGGCTTATGCTTCAGACTTTCCTTACAATATGCGTATCTCAAATGTAATCCATGTCTGCCTTTTAAAACCTTTGGTCTGCAACCGCTTCACCACCTCAGTGCCACGTCCTCACCCAGTACAGTTTGAGAACTGTGAGGAGTATGAAGTACAGTACATTGGTGACTCCCGTGGGTTTAGTGGGCGCATACAGTACCTGGTTCATTGTAAAGGGAATGGTCCGGAGGAACGCTCTTGGGTCGCATCCTCGGGCGTACATGCCCCTGTCCTCCTCCAAGCTTTCCATAGAAGTTTTTCCCCTTAAACCTGGTGGTCCTCCGAGGGGAAGGGGTCGTTGAGGGGATACTGTCAGGGCTGGGCTCAGCCCTTCCTTCTCAGAGCAGGATGCTCAGCTGTCAGTTAATTGCCAGCTCTAATCTTTCCACAGTGACTCATCTGGTGATGATATCCTGCTCATCAGTCCTGCTGGCTACTTAAGCTGTTCCGTCCATATCCTCTCTGTCTTTGCCTTGGTCAAACACATCCAGAGACTCTCTCCCGTGTACCTGTTGAAGACTCTTGGCTGATGTCCCTTCTGGTTCCTGATCCCGTTTGCTGTTCCACTACGCTGATTTCCTGATTTCTTGGCCTGTCCTGAAGTACGCTGATCTCTGTATCCCTGACATCCTGGCTTGTCTGACTATCCGTTCCGGTTACCGAACTCTGACTATGATTTGACTACGTTTCTCTGTTTACCCTTTACTATTATTTTTAAACAAGTGTGATCTTAACTGCACTTCTGTCTCGGTCTGATTCATGGTTTCTAACAGGCCCATCTGAAGTTTGCTAACGAACATCTGAATGATTCAGAAGAGAACTGGGGGAAAGTCTTGTGGTCAGATGAGTCCAAAATCGAACTCTTTGGCATCAACTCAACTTGCCGTATTTGGAGGAGGAGGAATGCGGCCTATGACCCCAAGAACACCATCCCCACCATCAAACATGGAGGTGGAAACATTATGCTTTGGGGGTGTTTTGCTAAGGGGGCAGGAGAACTTCACTGCATCAATAGGGACGATGGACGGGGCCATGTACCGTCAAATCTTGGAAGAGAATGGGTCGTGAATGGGTATTCCAGCATGACGATGACCTAAAACACACGGCCAAGGTAACAAAGGAGTGGCTCAAGAAGAATCACATTAAGGTCCTGGGGTCTCCAGACCTTAATCCTATAGAAAATATGTGGAGGGAGCTGAAGGTTCGAGCTACCAAACATCAGCCTCGAAACCTTAATGACTTGACTTGATCTGCAAAGAGGAGTGGGACAAAACCTGGGAGTGTGCAAACCTAGTGGCCAACTACAAGAAATGTCTGACCTCTGCGATTGCCAACAAGGGTTTTGCCACAAAGTACTAAGTCATGTTTTGCGAAGGGATCAAATACTTATTTCACTCATTAACCCCTTACCGTCCGCGCTATAGCCGATTGATGGCTACATCGCGGACCTACTTTGCCGGGAGGGCATCAATAGACATCCTCGGTGCGCTCTGTGATCAGCGAGTCTATGAGACTCGGCTGATCACAGATCGTCACCCCTTACCACGTGATCAGATGTCAGCCAATGAAAGCTGATCATGTGATGTAAACAGAGATGGTAATCAGCTACTTCGGTCCCAATCAAGGAGAGCAGCAACGGAGTCATCTGTGTCAACCAGTGCCACCTACCAGTGCACAACAGTGCCGTCTACCAGTGCCCACCAGCACCACTTACCAGTGCCCACAGTACCATACATCAGTGCCCACAATGCCACCCATCAGTGCCCACAGTGCCACCCATAAGTGCCCACAGTGCCACCTATGTCACCAATCAGTGCCTCATCACCAGGGTTGTCTATCAGTGCCACCTACCAGTGCCCCCAATTAGTGCCCATCGGTGCCATCTATAAGTGACAACTATCAGTGCCCTTCACTGCCACCATTCAGTGCCGTCTTATCAGTGCCCACCAGTGCCGCCTTATCTGTGGCCATCAGTGCAGCCCATCAGTGCCGCCTATCAGTGCATATCAATGAAGGAGAAAAATGACCTGTTTGAAACATTTTATAATCAACTATGAAACATGTTTTGTTTTTCAAAATTTTCTGTCTTTTTTTGTTTGTTTAGCAAAAAATAAAAACCCCAGTAGTGATTAAATACCACCAAAAAAAAAGCTCTATTTGTAGGATAAAAATGTCACTTGGGTACAGTGTTGCATGACCGCGCAATTGTCATTCATAGTGCAACAGCGCTGAAAGCTGAAAATTGGCCTGGGCAGAGGGGGCTTTAAGTGCCCAGTAAGCTAGTGGTTAAAATACAAATAAATTCATAACTTTTTTGAAATGCGTTTTTCTGGATGTTTTTGTTGATATTCTGTCTCTCACTGTTAAAATAAACCTACCATTAAAAGTATAGATTGATCATTTCTTTGTCAGGGGGCAAATGCACAAAATCAGCAGGGGATCAACTACTTTTTTCCCGCACTGTATTTTGGGGTGTAATTCTACATATACCCATGGCATGTGTGATCAATTTTTGAATTCAGTGACAACTTTGTGTAAAACATTTATTTTTATTTTTTAAAGTGGAAGTAAAGTCGATTTTTTGACTTTCACCTACAGGTAAGCCTATAATGAGGCTTACCTGTAGGTAAAAAAAATATCTCCTAAACCTGTACGGTTTAGGAGATATTCCCCGTGCAATGCGCCGCTGACTGCAGCGGCGCATGCGCACGGGGGATTCTCGGCTGAAAGGCCGGCAGAATCCGAACCCTGCCGGGAAGAAGTCTCCCGTGCGCATGCGCAGGAGTGACGACATCGCGGCTCCAGCCACTCACAGCGCTGGAGTCGCGATACCCAGAAGACACGCCGAGGCAACATGTCAGCGACCTCGGCGTGGACCAGGTAAGTTACCGACACCTCGTTCTAAGGTAAGTATTTCATAATGAGCTAGTATGCAGTGCATACTAGCTCATTATGCCTTTTCCCTTACAGGTGTATAAAAAAAAAAAATATGTCAGCGGGTTTACTACCGCTTTAATTTTTCAATCACTTATGACAAAAAAAATTATAATTCAATGGGCTCAACATGCCTCTCAAATTCCTTGGGGTCTCTAGTTTCCAAAAAGGAGTAATTTGGAGGGCTTTTGTACTGCCCTGCCATTTAAGCACCTCAAGAAATGAGATGGCCAGTCAAACTAAAAGCTGCATAAATTCCAGTAAGTGTACCATAGTTTGTAGACACTATAACCTTTGCACAAACCAATAAATATAAGCTTATTGAATTTTTTTTTACCCAAGACGTGGCTGAATACATTTTGGCCTAAATGTATGACTAAAATTGAGTTTATTGGATTTTTTTCTTTAAAACAAAAAGTAGAAAATACATTTTTTGGTCTTTTTTCGTTTATATTGCAAAAAAAAAAAATCCCAGGAGGTGATGAAATACCACCAAAATAAAGCTCTATTGGAAAAAAAGGAAGCAAATTTTGTTTGGGTACAGCATTGCATGATCGCACTATTACAAGATAAAGCAGCGCAGTGCTAAATTGTAAAAAGTGCTCTGGTTATTAAGGGGGTAAATCCTTCCGGGGATGAAGTGGTTAATAACCTTAGACAATTCAGTATGAATCATTAATTACTACTCTCTGAATCTGGTCTTTTAACCATTTTTCTAAGCCTGTAGATTTTAACCACTTCCCGACCACGCTATAGTCAAATGACGTCTACAGCGCAGTCGTCCGGTTCTAGGAGGGCATGAAATTATGTCTTCCTGTGATCACACCCACCACAGCATGTTCTGTGATCCCTGTGTCCTTGGGACACAGCTGATCACAGTTCAGGGTAAAAGGCCTATCACAGCGGCCCTTTACCACATGATCAGCTGTGATGGATCACCTGAGAGTACCCGTGCGAGTACCTGTGAGTAACTGTGTGCTGCGAGTACCCGTGTACTGTTGAGTAGTAGTGTCAGGAACCTAGTGGTTAGTTAATTGGACAGAGCATATTTCCCAAGCCCCCATTAAATTAGTGGTTACGATGACGGGCGGGTATGGAGATCTTGCGGCATGTATTCGTTCTTTGATCATCGGATACTGCTGTGCAAAATGTAAGCATGTTGTTTCCCTGGAAGCCCAGGTTCTGAATCTAGGGAAGCAACTGTTAACACTAAGACTCTAAATACTTAACCACCTGAGATCCGCGCCACAGCCGAATGACGGCTACAGCGCAGATCTGATGTGCCGGGACGACGTCTATTGACGTTGTCCCGGCAACGGGCTGCCTGCGCGCCCCCTGAAGGGCGCGCGCGGCGCGCTCTGTGATCCGCGAGTCTGTGAGACTCGCTGGATCACAGATCCGAGTAAGGGGTCGATCCCGACCCCATACCACGTGATCAGCTGTCAGCCAATGACAGCTGATCATGTGATAATAACCGAGCCGGTAATCGGCTTTTTTTCCTGCTCGTGCTGACAGCGCGAGGAGAAAAAAAAAAGCTGATCACCGGCGGCCGTGAGAGGGACATTAGTCCCTCTCACTGCAATATGCCCAGGGTCCATGGTACCCACATTTGCCAAAATAAAGTGCCCACAGTGCCATCAGTCAGTGCCCACAGTGCCATATGTCAGTGCCCACAGTGCCATCTGTCAGTGCCCACAGTGCCAGTGCTCCACATTCAGTGTCACCTACCAGTGCTCATCAGTGTCCCCTACCAATGCTCATCAGTGTCCCCTACTAGTGCCCATCAGTGCCACCTATCAGTGCCCATCAGTGCCACCCATCCGTGCCACCCATCTGTGCCACCCATCCGTGCCATCTTTGCTGTGCCCATCAGTACCGACTTATCTGTCCCCACCAGTGCAGCCTATCAGTGCCCACCAGTGCAGCTTATCAGTGCCCACCAGTGCAGCCTATCAGTGCCCACCAGTGCAGCCTATCAGTGCCCACCAGTGCAGCCTCATCAGTGCATATCAATGAAGCAGAAAAATTACCTGTTTGCAAACTTTTATAACAAACTATTAAACATGATTTTATTTTATTTTTTAATTTTCCATCTTTTTTTATTTGTTTAGCAAAAAATAAAAACCCCAGCTGTGATTAAATACCACCAAAAGAAAGCTCTATTTGTGGGGAAAAAATGGTAAAAATTCAATTTGGGTACAGTGTTGTATGACCGCGCAATTGTCATTCCAAGTGCGTCAGCGCCGAAAGCTGAAAATTGGTCTGGTCACGAGGGGGGTTTAAGTGCAAAGTAATCAGGTGGTTAGAGAGTTGGGATCGTACCTGGCAGGGGCCAGCACAGAGGCGTGTGGAGAAAAAGAGGTGCACGCACCAGAGCAGAGTAGATGGGTAACAGTCAGGGTAGAGGGGAAAGAGTCTGAGGGCCGATTCTGGGCTTGAACATCCCAACAAGTACGCCCCTTTGCGTGATATTGCGGAAACCAGTCATGGATCAGCATTGTTGGAGCAGAGTGATGCCCCTAGCTGCCAGGGGAATAACTCCAGTGAGGGTGGGGCTAAAGCCAAGGAAAAGTAAAGACAGATTTTGGTGGTAGGGGACTCAATTCTCAATAGGACAGAGAGGGCAATCTGTCACAAAGACCTGAAGTGTCAAACTGTATGTTGTCTACCGGGCGCTCAGGTTCAGCACATCACAGATCTAGTGGACAGATTACTGGGAGGGGCTGGGGAAGACTCGGCTCTCATGGTGCAGGTTGGCACCACTGACAACGTCAGAGGAAGATGGAGTGTCCTAAAAAAAGATTTTAGGGACTTAGGAGCTAAATTGAGGATTAGGACCTACAAGGTAGTATTCTCAGCAATCCTACCGGTACCTCGAACCACAACAGAGGCAGCGGGAGAAAAGGGAAGTAAACAAGTGGTTGAGGAGCTGGTGTAGAAAGGAGGGGGTTGGTTTCCTGGAGAACACATTTCAGAGGGTAGTATTGGGGGCATTAGTGGTAGGTTGACTAAAGCACCTAAACCAGAGGTAAGTATAGTAACAAGTCCTATTTGCAACCTCAGAACACCCAATAAGGAGATAGTATGCATCCAGACAAAACAACGTGGCTTGTTCACTAATGCCAGGAGTCTGGCAGACAAGATGGGAGAACTAGAGCTGCTGTTGTACGAGGAGGATTTAGATTTTGTGGGAAATACAAAGACTTGGTTCAACAGCTGTCATGATTGGCTGGCAACCATTCAAGGGTATTCCCTATATCGCAGAGATAGGGAGGGTAAAAAAGAGTGGTATGCCTGTATATCAAAAATAATGTAAAGTGAATGTGAGGGACGAGATCACTAATGGAGCAAGGGAGGAGGTGGAATCCTTATTAGGTAGAGAAGAAAACCAAGGGGAAAGTAATACTGGGAATATGCTATAGGCCCCCTAACCAGAGGGAGGAGGGGGAAGCAGACCTCCTATCACAGTTTGGAATGGAGGCAAGTATGGGAAGTGTCATTATAATGGGGGATTTTATCCAGACATAGACTGGGCAGAAGGAACCACGCATTCGTCTAAGGATCCACATTTATTAAATGTCTTGCAGGACAATTTCATGGGTCAGATGGTAAATGCACCAACAAGAAACAAAGCGTTACTAGACCTACTGATTACTAAAAATACAGACCTAATCACAGATGTGGAAATAAGGGGCAATTTAGGAAATAGCGATCACAATATGTTTCAGTATAAATCACACAAATAGGAAACATAAGGGGAATACAAAGACACTGAATTGCAAAAGAGCCAACTTCCCTAAACTGCGCTCTTTGCTTGAAGATATTAAATGGGATAAAATCCTAGGAACAAAGAACAGAGAGGAAAAATGGGAGTGCTTTAAGAGCATATTAAATAAGGGTATTAGCCAGTGCATCCCAATAGGAAATACATTTAAAAGAGCTAATAAAAGTCCTGGGTAGCTTAACTCCAATGTAAAAATGCATATAAAAACCAAAGCAGAAGTCCTTCAGAAAATACAAGGCTGTGAATCAGGGAACAAATGTAGTAAACTTTTGGCCAAATCACTGAGAAAACAGGTACTTGCAAATTACATACCGCACATTATGGCACCCTTCGGTCAAAAGCTCACACTCCCACAAAATATAGCAGGGGAATTCAAATAATTCTATGCGTCCTCTACAACTTACGGACACCACCCTCCCCACAACCCCAAATCGAGAACTATCTGATCAAATCAGGCATGCCTAAACTCCCTGCTGAATCAAACAAGTTGCTTGAAGATCCCATAACCTTGGAAGAGATACAGATGGCAGTAGGGGCCACTAAGCTAGGGAAAGCCCTAGGCCCGGATGGGCTCACTGCTCCATATTACAAAATATTATTACCGTCCCTCGGGGAATTTATGCACAAATTCTTTAACTCACTGGGCTCCGACACAAAATTCCCACGAGACACCCTATTGGCACATATCACAGTGATCCCCAAAGAAGGGAAGGACCCTACTGCATGCAGGAACTATAGGCCAATCTCACTACATAATGCAGACCTAAAAAATGTTACTAAAATATTATCCACCAGGATCCAACTGTATCTCCCTTATTCACATGGACCAGGTTGGGTTTGTCCCAGCCAGGGAGGCAAGGGACAACAAAATCAAAGTCCTTAACCTTCTGCATGTGGTCAACAAGAATAAGACCCCCTTGTGTCTTCTTAAGCACGGACGCGGAGAAGACCTTTGACAGGGTTAACTGGCAATTCATGACCTCCATCTTAAAATACATATGCCTGGGCAACAAGATGCTGAATTGGATAAACTCAATATACACAGACCCTTTGGCTCGTGTCCGTGCTAACGGTGTCCTATAAGATTCCTTTGTGATCAAGAACGGGACACGACAAGGGTGCCCATTGTCCCCACTCCTCTTTGCCCTGTCACTGGAACCCTTTCTGCGTACCGTGCGCGCCAATCCGGATATCACTGGGGTGATTATGGGAGATTCACAGCAGAAGATTGCCGCATATGCGAACGATATGCTGTTTTCACTTACTAACCCGGTGATCTCTCTTCCAAATCTTCTACAAAAATTTAGGACATATGGTAGTATTTCAAACATGAAAATGTATTTCAACAAGTCTGAAGCAATGAGTATATGAGTGCTCCCACGTCTGTTCACGACTCTTAGAACCAGTTTTAAATTTAAATGGACAAACACAACCCTGAAATATCTGGGTACATACATCCCCCCCCCCCCAAAATGTCTCAGATAATTGCCCTGAACTTCCCCCCCCGCTACTGAGAGCTGTTCGCGCTCTGCTTACTAAATGGCACACAGGGTTACATTCACGGTTTGGTAGATGCAATATCCTTAAGATATGCATCCTTTCCCAAATTCCTCTACCTTTTACAAGCCCTACCAATCCAAATCCCCTCCTGCTACTTTGACCAGACCAGTGCCCTATTTATCGATTTCATATGGGCACATAAAAGGCCCAGACTCAATAAACGACAACTTACATTGCCCAAACTGTATGGAGGTCTGGCGGTACCAGACCTCTGCAAATATCACCAGGCAACCCACCTGACTAGACTTATTGATTAGAACCACCACCTGTCCACTAAATTATGGACCCAGCTAGAACACACCCAGTGTGCCATACCCCTGAACAGAGCGCCTTGGTGCCATAACTTACTGCCAAGAGACATAAAAAATCACCCCGATAGACACAACTACGAGAACATGTTCGTCTCTTCTTACACGCGCCCGCCTTACGTCACTCGATTCCCTGCTCCGTCCAATCCTGGGAACCCCAGAGTTTTCCCCTGGATACACAGACCCTGTATTTTGCTCCCTGAGGACTTCAGGCTATTATCAAGCCTCCCACTTCCTTGTAAATGGCAAATGGCCCACCACAACCAAACTCATGAGCTCAGACGGCCCGTTCCACTCGACTACTGGAGGGCTCTCCAACTGAGCCATTTTCTCAAATCAATACAATCAATATAATGAATCCACCTACCCACTGTTGATTTCACCACCAGATGGCCATCAATTGCAATGCCTCGACACGTGGGAAAGGGATATGCAGTGTGTACCCTTACGACGCGACAAAAACAAAACATCCTTCACTTTACATATAGATCTTCAATATGCACAAAGATGCAGGAGACCAACTACAAATTGGTCACCAGATGGTACAATACCCCAGCGAAATTACAAAAGATCTTCCCATCTTCCTCAGATCGTTGCTGAAGATATCAGGGAGATCGGGGAACGATCCTTCACATCTTCTGGAGCTGCCCCATTTTGGAGCAGTTCTGGAAGACCATCCAACATACAGTACAGAAGTTCACTGAGCGCCCTATCCCAGCTGATCCAGCCTTCTTCCTACTTCATGGCTCTGACATGTCACGTAAGACCTACAAAAAATCTTTGATCCGCCACTTATTGGACACCGCCAAGGCATGCATCCCCTTATATTGGAAGTCCACACAATCTCCGACCGTTGGATTGTGGCTCAAAAAAGTGGAGGATATAAAAATAAATGGAAGATCTAGTCCTTATGGCCTGTCATCAAAATGAACGATATACCAAGACATGGACCTTATGGAATATGTTTATATTCTCAGATGAGGGTCAGGCCCTTTTGGGAAGTGGTACTTCAGCTTAGAACAGCTCCCCTATAGAAGGTCCGATAGTCGGAGAGGTTTGCTGATGCCAACTGGCCGTATCCACTTGTGTTCGAGACCCAAGATAAGCATGCGTGCTGCCTCCCTGTGCCCCCCATTTCCCCTCCCTCCTTCCCCCCCTTCCCCACCTGCCCCCTCCTCCCCCCCTCGATATTCTCCTCCTCCTCCTGTTATCTCTTTCCTTCTCTGGTTTCTCTCTGTCGCTTTTAATCTGAGTATGCGGGGATCCATAGTGTAAAAAGAAAAAAGGGCAAATACTGCCCTGTGCAAATGAATATATGAGCAACTTAGCTGCCAACACTGTTATGGACAAAACAGCTTACAATAATAAACGGAAAAAAGCGTAGCGCTTTGGTTGCAAAATTCAAACAAGTGTATACCCAATACAGATACAAGTGTTGAAAATATAACTCAATACGTGAAGAAAGTGAGTTAAATGAATATAAATAAATAACAAATGATGTGATCATCCAGAAACTGATTCAAAAACAGTCTTTTTAAAGTGATAAAATCCTTCACACTCTCCCAAGAGTGCGATGTGACATAAAGTTCAAATATAAAGTGATAAACGATGAAAATCCAGCCTCTGGTATGACAATCTGTTCACTGGTAGTTGCCACCGGATATCCAGTTAACCAGACAAAAAAAAAGAATGTAAGCTATATATTGTATTTAATAAAAAACTGCATAGGTGAAACAGTTTAAAATAAATTTATAAAAAAATAAATCCTAATCGACGGCTAGTGCTGTAACTGCACATCGCCGCCGAACGGTAACCAAGCCTCACTCTGAAAGCGAGGCTTGGATTCCAATACATTGACAACCACATGAGAGCCAAGCCTCATTGTGGTAATCCAATTACAGCGTCAGGCCCGCCCGCTCAGGTGATAATGAAATCACCTGACACAAGGAAAACACATGACCGAAACCAGAAAGAAAAAAAAACTACACATAAACACATACAAATAGAAAGAACATAGCGCGCACCACAGCGCCACACGGTGTCCCGGCATTAAACTACCACGCCACTAAGCTGTCCAAAAAGTGTCTCTCTTCAGCACAAATAGCAATAGATGTCATTAGCAGGTATATAGTGGCAAGGCTCTTGTATATCAAAACCGGAGCTAAAGATGATAATAATGGACCAGAAGATAAACAGAGTAATTTTAGCAATTAAAGGTGGAAAAATCCACCTTATAGGGGACACTTAGAATGGATGGATTAATCTATAGGATATACAATCCATAATATTTAAATAGGCAAATGGCACACACCAGCAAGTCATCTATATGAACGTTCCACTACTATAATTCCAATGCTTTTACATTTTGATTCCTAAAATGCCACAGTAACCTAAGGGCCTCACTCTATTACACGATGCATATCTTAATGCTCAAGTTGTAAATCGCATAGCAAAAATTCTATAAAATGGATATTATATTAAAACCTTAAAACTAAAAAATCTCAAAGGAAATGAGTCGAACCGTAATCCAAAGGTTTCCAGTCTTGACATCCCTCACGATTAAAGCTCCCCTCTTCCCGGGAATTATTATCAATGATAGAATGGTACGATTATTACGGGCATGATGTTGCCGGCATTTTGGAGACAGTGTGTTTAACACTTCCAAGCTTGAATTAGATAATCATGACTGAACTCTCACTTATGGTCTCCAGACCATTATTGCTTCCACAAGCAATCAATAATAGCACCACCCCGTTCACACCATGGCTAATTATCTGCACACGTACGAACGGTTAATCGTATTGTCGCCATTACTGTGATAGAAATCTTTGTGTTACTATAACTTCATATGTTGCATACAAACATTATTCAAGATGTACCCTGGTACACCCCAGGAATTAAAAGTTAGTCCTCTGATGGGTCTATGGTATAGAGACCGAAATTTTTCATCTTAACCTTCATTTTGAGTGTTTTGTATGTCGTGCAATGAAAACTTGTATGAAGCCTCTTGAATTTACCACCATCTCCCACTCAGGTCCTGTCATCGCACAATAAGAAAAATCGGTTTCAAAACTTTGGAAATCCCTAGACATCAGTCCCTTATACCGCATCCAGGAACCGACTTAAGTACTACTGCTCAATAAGTGAGATTAAATAAATGCAGTACAATTTCTCTATGCCGCAAATTTACTTTTATGGATGGAATGCCACACCTTAGGTGGACAATATCAAGTATAACCATTCCCTTGAATGACTCCTACCAAGCTAAATCCAGCCTCTGGTATGACACTTAGAAGGAAAATCCAGCCTCTGGTATGACACTTAGAAGGACAGGAGAATGACATCACCACCGCAGTAAAAGGAGGAGCCTTACCGGACAGCAATGACCTGGCGGGGGCTTACGCCTCCCAAGTCAAACGGGCCTGTTGGTTACAATGAACCCAATGAAGATCAGATGTTCCGTCTCAGGAGGAAGGGACTTCAAACAATCTGTTCACTGGTAGTTGCCACCGGATATCCAGTTACCAGACGGGAATAGGAAGCTCATATATCATACGCCATGCAAATAAAAAACTTGCATAGCGTGATACAGTTTAAAATAATTTATAAAAAAATGTAGTAATAAAATTGAACACTCACATTTAGGTCGATCGTATATAGCATATAACAGTCAGTAGCGATGTCTGTAAAGGGGTCCACCCAACATGTTTTGACTTACACAGTCATCATCTGGGGTGTGGACCCCCCCAAACAGCATCGCTTAAATAGGAATGGTGACCTTTTGCCGAGGATGGCTCCGGAAGTACTCTCTGTGACATCACTTCCGGTCTCACGTCCCGGAAGTGTAATAGTTCTGCCTGAAAATCTGCATTACTGCAGCTGAATGACCCTCACAACAAGACTGTACTATATGTTGTATTTATTAGGGCTGCCTGGCAGCCTCTCTTATTAAATCCTATCGACGGCTAGTGCTGTAACTGCACATCGCCGCCGAACGGTAACCAAGCCTCACTCTGAAAGCGAGGCTTGGATTCCAATACATTGACAACCACATGAGAGCCAAGCCTCATTGTGGTAATCCAATTACAGCGTCAGGCCCGCCCGCTCAGGTGATAATGAAATCACCTGACACAAGGAAAACACATGACCGAAACCAGAAAGAAAAAACAGCTACAGATAAACCTACATATAGGACAACATAGCGCGCACCACAGCGCCACACGGTGTCCCGGCATTAAACTACCACGCCACTAAGCTGTCCAAAAAGTGTCTCTCTTCAGCACAAATAGCAATAGATGTCATTAGCAGGTATATAGTGGCAAGGCTCTTGTATATCAAAACCGGAGCTAAAGATGATAATAATGGACCAGAAGATAAACAGAGTAATGTTTAGCAATTAAAGGTGGAAAAATCCACCTTATAGGGACACTTAGAATGGATGGATTAATCTATAATGGATATACACCATTAAATAATATATTAATAAACGGCAGACTATCGGATACATCTCAGCGCAAGGTCATCATATATGATAGAAATGTCACACTATATAATACACAATGCTAATTTACATTTTGATTCCCTAAAGGCCACAGTAGCACCTTATAGGGTGCACTCCTAGTACAGTGATGCATACGCTTTATGCGTCCAAGTTGTAAATCGCATAGTGCAAAAATTTATATAAAATGGATATTATTATTAAACCTTAAAACTAAAAAATCCCAAGAGGATAATGAGTCTGTAACTCGTAAATCCAAAAGGTTTCCAGTCTTGACACTCCTCTCACGTTAGCTCCACCCCTCCACGGGGCAATATATTTATCAATGATAAGAAATTGTGTACCATGTGGATTACGGGCATGATGTTGCCGGTAGGGTTGTGGAACAGTGTGTTTAACACTTCCAAGCTTGATTAGATTAATGTGTTCTGAAACTCTTGTGAACGATCTTATGGTTCTACCCACGTATTGCTTGCCACAAGGGCAAGTCAATAGATAGACCACATTAATTTTAGCACACGTACAGAACTGTTTAATCGTATACGTGCGGCCAGTCACTGTTGTTTGAAATTCTTTGGTGGTTCTACGTCCACTACTATTGTGTTGGCATACAATACATTTTTTGCAGGGATAGTACCCTGTCCAGTTATGGAAGAAAGTAGGCCTGATTGGGTCTATCTGGAATAAGAGACCCCAATATTTTGTCATTCCTTAAAACACTTCAATGTTTCTCGAAGATGTTTTTTTTTGTTGGTGCTGTGTGGAAAACCTTGTAAGGAAGGACCATTTGAATTTACCACCATCCTCCCGACCGAGGTCCGTCACCCAGCAATAGAGAACAATCGGTATTTAAAACCTTGTGTAAATCTCCATCGACATCAGCTTCATTATACCCCTCATCTAGGAACCTGGACTTAAGAATACTAGCCTGTATTTTAAATGTATTTATATCCGTACAATTTCTGCGAAGCAGCAGAAATTTACTTTTAGGGATGGAATTTAGCCACACCTTATGGTGGCAACTATCCACAGGTATAAACCCATTCCTATCTGTCGCTTTAAAGTGGGTACTTAGTACAAATTTCTGTTCTATTATTTCTATCACCAAATCCAGGAAATTAAACCTGGTTCGGCTTGATTCATAAGACAGAACTATCCCTCTGTCGTTAGTGTTAAGGACAGAAAAATATTATTCTAATGATTCAGATGTGCCAGCCCATAGGAGGAGGACGTTGTCGGTGTACCTGGCCCACAATTTTAACTGTGGACAGTCCAGGGCAAAGACGACATCCTCCTCCCACTTGGCCATAAAAAGATTGGCCAAACTGGGGGCAAACTTTGCCCCCATTGCCACTCCCTTGGTTTTTTCAGATAGAAGCGGCCATCGAACCAAAAGTAATTGTGATGAGTTGCGAACTCCAAAAGTTCCAAAATAAACTCTACTTTGGGTACAGCAAGATTCGGGTCATGTTTTAAAAACGTCTGCACAGCATCCATCCCAATATGATGAGGGATGCATGTGTACTGTGACGCCACATCGGTTGTAACCATAATGAGATCTTCCTCAATACTGAAATCGGACAATCGATGAATCACATCCTTGGTATCTTACAAAAAAGAAGGGGTTGTTCTGACCAAAGGTTGAAGAAAAAAATCTATATATTTGCCAATTCTGGAAGTGTTGGAGTCAATCCCACTTATGATAGGACGACCAGGGGGGTGGGAGGGATTTTTGTGGATTTTGGGCAAATAATATATGACGCGTATACAGGGGGCTAATGGGGCAAGAAAAGCTTTTTCTTTCTTGTTTAAAATCAACTGGTCAAACCCTTTATCGATAAGACTGGTCAATTCTTTTTTAAATTTTTTAGTTGGATCACTAGGCAACTCAATATAATGTGTTGTGGTCTCTGAGAATATTGTACATCTCCCCCATATTATCCGCCTTATCCACTAGCACTATACCCCCACCTTTGTCGGCAGGACGAATAATTAAATCCTTGTTATCACACAGGGACTTTAGGCCTGACTCAGGTAAGGGGTTATGAGTCCTTCTGGGGGGTAATGAAGCTAAATCTTTCAATACCAAATTCTTAAACATACTTAAAGCGGGAGCCAACTGCATGGGGGGATTGAACAGGGAAGGGTTAGACAACCCTGAGTGAACGATCCCTGATGTAGCTGCTCTAGCGACATTCCTAGTGGGATTGGAAGTTATATATCTTTGTATATTAACCTTACGAATATATTTGTGGACATCCACAAAGGTGTCAAATTTGCTCAATTTATGTGGAGGTGCAAATTTGAGGCCTTTGTTAAGAACGATCTTTTCTTCTTGAGATAAAGTGACGGTGCTTTTTTTCGTTTCTGGACCCTCCTCCCTCCTCTGGATCCTCTTTTTGAATGGGGCCCCTTTTTCGGCCCTGAGGGTCCTCGTGAAAATCCTGGTTAGGATGGGGATTGGGGTTGGTTTGTTGATACCCATATGGTTGTTGATTATAATTAACCCTCGGATATGGATATACACCATCATTGTAGTTATTACGAAGAGGGGAATAACGATTGTAGGTGGACGGAGGTGGATGACTATAATGTGGAGAATAGTTACTGCGTTGATCCTGAGATCGAACCGGAGACTCTCTATAATGTGGAGTGTCTCTCTCATATTGATAGTAATTGTCCCGATAGGAACTATTACCTCTATGTCCTCCACCACCTCGTTTGTTACCTCTACCTCTTTGTGTATCCTTAAGGGTATGATTATTAGTAGACAACCCTGAGTGAACGATCCCTGATGTAGCTGCTCTAGCAACATTCCTAGTGGGATTGGAAGTTGTATATCTTTGTATATTAACCTTACGAATATATTTGTGGACATCCACAAAGGTGTCAAATTTGCTCAATTTACGTGGAGGTGCAAACTTGAGGCCTTTGTTAAAGCGGTTCTGCACTGTCTATTTTTTTTTTTTTAGCGATGCTATGGATTGCAAGATGTTTTGTTAGTACTCACGTGTTCCTGTTCCCCGAGTCATTGCTGCCGGTTTTTGTCCGGTAAAAAAGAAGAAGAATCATCCTTCCTGCTGGGGGCCATCTTGCCTGTGGGCATGTGAAACCCCACAGGCACTTTAGATGGCCCAGCATGCACCGCCGTTACTGCGCCGAGCTCGCGCGTGCGCAGTAACAGCAAAGTGCAGCTCACGTTCTCCGAAATCTCGCGAGATGTCGGCACATCTGATGTGTCCGAAATCTCGCGAGATTTCGGAAGATGTGGCCGAAATCTCGCGAGATTTCAGAAGATGCCCGCACAGACTCCTGGGATCAATGACACCAGATCCCAGGAGACAGTGCGGCGTGACGAGGATCCCCGCACAGACCCCGCTCACCCCCGCAGAGACAGAAGACAGGAAGTCATCGATTACAAGGTAAGTGAAAAAAAAAAAAAAAACACATTTCATTTAGTACTCTTTGCCTGATTTGGAAGGCAAAGAGATTTACTAAATGAAATGTGTGCAGAACCGCTTTAAGAACGATCTTTTCTTCTTGAGATAAAGTGACGGTGCTCAAGTTAAAAACTCTGACATTCTAAGTTTGCTGCCTTTTTTTCATTTCTGGACCCTCCTCCCTCCTCTGGATCCTCTTTTTGAATGGGGCCCCTTTTTCGGCCCTGAGGGTCCTCGTGAAAATCCTGGTTAGGACGGGGATTGGGGTTGGTTTGTTGATACCCATATGGTTGTTGATTATATATATATATATATCAACCCTCGGATATGGATATACACCATCATTGTAGTTATTACGAAGAGGGGAATAACGATTGTAGGTGGACAGAGGTGGATGACTATAATGTGGAGAATAGTTATTGCGTTGATCCTGAGATCGAATCGGAGACTCTCTATAATGTGGAGTGTCTCTCATATTGATAGTAATTGTCCCGATAGGAACTATTACCTCTATGTCCTCCACCACCTCGTTTGTTCCCTCTACCTCTTTGTGTATCCTTAGGGGTATGATTATTTTGGGACCACCCCTTTTGGGCTTGAGCGGCCTTACCAGATGGTTGATTTTTAATCATCACGGGTTTAGGAAGGGATTGGTGTTCTGCCACATTTCCTGAATTACTAGGACCTGCGGCATTAGTTTCCATGGCTAGATCCTCCACAGGAAGTCTTTGCCATTTAAACACCTTTCCAGACCTATGATCCCCTGTGCCTCTAGTATATTTTTTATGTTTCTTTGTTTTTTGGTCCTTATCCTCTATAAGATAAGCTTGAAGGTTAGAATATAGGGAATTATATTCTACGGAGTCCTTGTATCCAAGTACCCAGTGTGTCCCCAAGTACCCATACGGTTCTGCTCATAAACAATAAAATCTGAAAACAGAGGCGGGACTCACGGAACCGTCCTGGAGATCAAGATCACTTTCAGAAGAAAGATGCAGTCAGTCCCAGTAAGGGAAAGGGTTGGCTACACCTAAGGAATCTCTCCATCTTGGAGAAGCTAAAAGTTACAGATGGATACACTTATAAAGTATGCAATAAGAAATGTAAGGATGAATTCAGGGTGGTGTCAGAAACCATGAATCACATTTGTTTAATAATATTAACAAAAAGGTATACAGAGTAAACGTAGTCAAAACATAGCCAGAGTTCAGGAACCGGAACGGATAGTCAGATAAGCCAAAACCTCAGGGAGCCAGAGATGAGCGTAGTAGAACAGCAAGCAGGATCAAGAGCCAGAAGGAATGTCAGCCAAGCAAGTCTTTAACAGGAACACAGGAGAGTGTCTCTAGAGATGTGACCAAGGCGAAGGCAGAGATCATCTGGGATGGACGGCTTAAAGTGGTGTTTCCACCAAAATGACAACAGCATGTAAATTGACATTAAATCTGATAAAAAAAAAAAAAAATTGGATAAAAAAAAAAAAATTCACTTACCTATTGTTCCCTGTTGCTAGGTGGTCCCACAAAATCTGCCTCTTCCTCAGCCCGGGCTAGAATTGTCACTTCCCCTCGGCAGTCAGTCATCTGGGACACGTGACAGGTCCCAGATGACTGTGCGGTGTATCACGATCTGCGGCGGCGCTCGCGCATGCGCAGTGGGTGCCCGGCTGTGAAGCCACAGCCGGGTGCCCACAGTAAGGATGCCGGCGCCGCGAGCGGAGAACGAGGGGGGGCATCGTTCCCCCGCATCGCTGGACCCTGGGACAGGTAAGTGTCCGATTCTTAAAAGTCAGCAGCTGCAGTATTTGTAGCTGCTGACTTTTAAAAAAAAAATGTCTTCATGGGCACACCTCTTTAAGTAGGCAAGACTGACGAGCAGGATATCATCAACAGGTGAGTCACTGTGGATAGAAAGGAGCAGCCAATGTGCCAACAGCTGAGCGGCCATCTTTCAGAAGGAAGGGCTGAGCCCAGCCCTGACAGGCGGCTAAGATAAAACACGAAAGGGACATAGCGGAGGAGAGTAAAAAAAAAAAAAATCCCCAAAAATGATTTAAGTATATAAATAGCAAGAGAGAGAGGTCAAATCATATTGCCCCCCTTAAAGAATGATGAAGGGAATCTGGTTACTAAGGTTGGAGAAATGGCAAACTTTTTTGAATTTTTTCTTCGCCTCAGTCTTCATGAGGGAAACGGGGGGATTCAGTAACCAAGACTGAAATGTTTATACTCATGACGTCACAGGAAGCATCCTCATGGCTAACAGAGGATAGAATTAGGAATAGACTTGAAAAACTTAACATTAATAAGTTACCGGGACCAGATGGCTTGCACCCGAGGATCCTTAAAGAACTTTGTCAAGTAATTGCCACACCATTGTTCCTAATTTTTATGAACAGTCTACTGACTGGTAATGTACCAGCTGATTGGAGAAAAGGCAATGTAGCACCAATATTTAAAAAAGGACCAAAATATATCCCAGGGAACTACAGACCAGTTAGCCTAACGTCAATAGTATGCAAGCTCATAGAGGGGATGATAAGGGATTATATCCAAGATTTTAGTAATGTAAACGGTATCATTAGCAGTAATCAGCATGGATTCATGAAGAATCGATCTTGCCAAACCAATCTATTAACCTTCTATGAGGAGGTGAGCTGCCATGTAGATAAAGGAAGGCCCGTAGACATGGTGCATCTGGATTTTGCAAAGGCACTTGATACAGTTCCATATAAACATTTACTGCACAAACTAAGGTCTGTCAGCATGAACCAAAGGGTGAAGATATGGATTGAAAACTGGCTACAGGGGCGAGTTCAGACAGGGGTGATAAATGGGGAATACTCTGAATGGTCGTTGTGGAAAGTGGGGTCCCCCAGGGTTCTGGGATGGGATAAACAGCTCAATCTCAGTATTTGCAGATGATACTAAGCTAAGCAGGGCAATAACTTCTCTGTAGCATGTGGAAACCTTGCAAGAAGATCTGAACAAATGAATGGGGTTGGCAACTACATGGCAAATGAGGTTTAATGTAGAAATTTGTAAAATAATGCATTTGGGTGCAAAAAATACTAATGCAATCTACTCACTAGGAGGAGAACCTCTGGGGTATTCTAAGATGGAAAAGGACCTGGGGGTCTTAGTAGAGGACAGGCTCAGCAATGGCATGCAATGCCAAGCTGCTGCAAGCAAAGCAAACAGAATATTGGAATGCATTAAAAAGGGGATTAACTCCAGAGATAAAACAATAATTCTCCCACTCTACAAGACTCTGGTCCGGCCACACCTGGAGTATGCCGTCCAGTTCTAGGCTCCAGTCCTCAGGAAAAATGTGCTGGAACTGGAGAGGGTCCAGAGAAGGGCAACAAAGGGAATTAAGGGAATGGAGGACCTTAGTTATAAAGAAAGATTACAAGCACTGAACTTATTATCTCTGGAGAAGAGACGCTTGAGAGGGCATATGATTTCAATGTACAAATACTGTACTGGTGACCCTGTAATAGGGATAAAACTTTTATGCGAAAGGGAACATAAAAAGACACATGGCCATTTTCTAAAATTAGAAGAAAAGTGGTTTAACCTTAAACTGCGTAGAGGGTTCTTTACGGTAAGAGCATTAAGGATGTGGAATTCTCTTCCACAAGCAGTGGTTTCAGCAGGGAGAATAGATAAATTAAAAAAAACTATTAGATAGGCACCTAAATGTTCACAAGATACAGGGGTGTACAATGTAATATTGACATAAAAGCACACAAACAGGTTGGACTTGATGGACTTGTGTCTTATTTCAACCTCACCAACTATATAACTATGATGTAAACACAAGCCCGCTATCTGAATTTCTGAGGAGAGGACAGCCTGTAACTGGCTTGTGTTAAAGGGACGTTCACATTCATAATCAGGGCACTGATTACCAGTTTCCTGATTATCTTTGCAGCCCCAACAGTGGCCATCAGTGCTGCCAATCAATGGCCATCAGTGCTGCTAATCAGTGACCATCAGTGCTACCAATTAGTGGCCATCAGTGTCACCTATCAGTGCTGCCTATCAGTGCCACCTATGAGTGCAGCCTCATCAGTGCCTACCAGTGTAGCCTATCAGTGGCCATCAATGCAGCCTCATCAGCGCACATCAGTGAAGGAGAAAAACTACCTGTTTGCAAACCGTAAAAATAAACTATGAAAAAGAAAAGTTGTTTTTTTTTTCCTCTAAATTTCCGGTCTTTTTTTTGCTTATTTAGCAAAAAATAAAAAACTCAGTGGTGAATAAATACCACCATGAGAAAGCTATATTAGTGTGAAAAATCAAAAAAATTATTCACATGGGTACAGTGTAGAATGACTGCGCAATTGTTATTCAAAGTGTGACAGCTGAAAGCTGAAAATTGGCCTAAGCAGGAAGGGGGTAAAAATGCCCAGTAGGCAAGTGGTTCATTTCCAAGATAACCACGTGTGGGAACTGTGTCAACTGCTTTGGCAAAATCCAAGTATACTATGTCCACAGCCCCTTCCTTTGTCTAAGTTTTTGCTTACCTGGTCATAAAAAGAAATCAGATTTGTCTGACTACTTCGGTCTTACATTAATCCATGCTGACTATTGCCTAAAATATAATTTTCTAGCAAAAACTCTTTTATATGGGCCTATATAATAATCTAAAGCCAAACATATAATATATTGCAGCTTACCAATCATTAGATGTAGTGGCTGTATTTGTTTTTTTTCCCCCGTTTTCCCCTGCTGAACTGGACAGTAACACGCCACCTATATTGGAGTGCCCCCACTCTGCATGAAGGAACACATGGGCATCTTTGGACAGCAGCATTGTCAGTCTGGTGGAATGTTAGAAGTACTAGCAAATTGGAAAAAATATATAAAAAATGAAGCTTAACTTTAGTTACTAATACTTTATAATCAGTTACAGCAGACAATTTTTTCTATTTGGCATAAAGGTTTTACATAAAAAAGGCTGATAATTTTAGGCACCCCAGTCAGTGGTAAATTGTCGGTTTCATTTTTGTAGCTGCAAGAGAGCTTTTCTGTTGAAAAACAACAGAAATACTAGCTGGATCACCAGCTGCAAACTGAAAAAAAAACAAAGCCCAAAAAAGAAATGAATACAGCCATCACATCTAAGAAATGGTAATCTGCAATATAATAAATGTTTGCTTTTGGGTTTAATACTGCTTTAAGCTCTTAAGTATCTTCCCGACTATAAAAGTTAAACTAACCGGACTGTAGTCTGTAAAGACTTTGATCCCTTTTTAACCACTTGGCATCCAGGGCAATTCTGACATTTCTCTCTTACATGTAAAATTCGTAATTTTTTTGCTAAAAAAATTACATAGAACCCCCAAACATTATATATGTTTTTTTAGCAAAGACCCTAGAGAATATAATGGCAGTCGTTGCAACTTTTTATCTTGCACTGTATTTGCGCAGCAATTTTTCGAACACGTTTTTTTCAGAAAAAAAAAAGTTCCATGCTTTAAAGAAGAAAAACAGTAAAGTTAGGCCAATTTTTTTACATGTTTTGAGTTACAGATGAGCTCTAGGGCTTGAATTATTGCTCTCGCTCTAATGTTCGCGGCGATACCTCACATGTGTGGTTTGAACACCGGTTTCATATGTGGGTGGGACTTGCGTATGTGTTCGCTTCTGCGTACGACCTCACGGGGACAAGGGCGATTTAAAAAATAAATAAAAATTATTGTTAATTTTACTTTCATTTTTTTTTTGTTTGACACTTTAAAAAATAAAATAAAAATTTGATTATTTTTATTCCTATTACAAGGAATGTAAACATCCCTTGTAATAGGAATATGGCATGATCGTACCTATTTATAGTGAGATATGAGGTCAATAAGACCCCACATCTCACCTCTAGGCTGAAAAGCCTAAAATAAAAAAAATAAAAAAAAAACATCACGGCTTCCCAGCCGAGGCGGCGCCGTTAATTGAATGCAGAGGCCGGGCGTGACGTCATAACATCGCGCCCGGCCTCCAAACGATCATAGAGACTCTGGCGACCATCTGGTCCGCCTGAAATCTCTATGATCACCACCCGGGGGCCGGCGGATCCTGTGTCCGACTCACCAATGGAAGCGGTGAGTCGGTAGAAGCACCGGAGGGCGGCGGGAGGGGACGTCCCACCCGTAAGAACGATCAAGTGGCGGAACAGCCGCTATGATTGTTCTTATGGTGCAGGGAATCGCCGGCTGAAAATGCCGATATCTGAATGATGTCTGTAGCTGCAGGCATCATTCAGATATACCCCCCACAAAGCCCAGGACGTCCTATGACGTACCTTGGGCGCCAAGTGGTTAAATATAGGCACCATGCTGGCCTTATGCCGATCCAGTGGTACAATGTCTGTCATTAGAGTCTCTAAAAATTTGAAACAATGGCTTACCTATAACAGAGAAAAGCTCTTTGAGGACTGTTGGATGTAGGCAATCTGCTCCAGGTGTTTTATTTATCCTATTTCTGTCTAATGCCACGTACACACGATCTGACTTTTCCGCCGGACTTTCCAGCGTAGTTTTGGCGGAGGTCCGCCGGACTTTTACACTGAGTAAAGTCCGTTCATTTAGAACGTGACTCCAGGTAGACAGGACTAGCGAAGGAAGTCAATGCCGCCAACCTCGATCGGCGAGATTGACACCTCGCTAGCCCCGTCACCTGGTATGGATTTAAAGGGGAATCCATACGCCGAAAAAACGGCGTGGGGGTCCCCCCGAATCCATATCGGACCCTTATCCGAGCACGCAGTCCGGCCGGTCAGGAAAGGGGGTGGGGACGAGCGAGCGCCCCCTCCCTCCTGAGCCTTACCCCCATGTTGATGAGGACAAGGCCTCTTCCCGACAACCCTGGCCGTTGGTTGTCGGGTCTGCGGGCGGGGGGCTTATCGGAATCCGGGAGCCCCCTTTAATAAGGAGTCCCCCAGATTTCGGCCCCCCACCCTATGTGAATGAGTATGAGATGTACCCCTACCCATTCACCTGGTGAAAAAAGTGTAAATAAAAAACACAACACAAGTTTTTTAAATACTTTATTACACAGCTTCTTCCGTCTTGGGGGGTCTTCTCGCCGGACTCCTCTGCGATCTTCTGCTAGCTTTTTCTCCTTCGTCGCCACCGCCGTCTGGGGGTCTTGTTCCGACTTCGAGGGTCTTGTCCCGCCCTTATGTTCTTCTTGCCGGGCTTCCGCTTTCTTCTTGCAGCTCTTTTACTAGCGGTGGCCCGGGCTTCTGTCGCCGTCGCCTTCTGCTTCTTCTTCTTTCTTCATCCGATGTTGACACAACGCTGTCTCTGCTTCTAATGGCCCAGACGTGTTGCGCGGCCAGTTATATAGGCACAAGGGGAGAGGTCACCGTCTCATGTCGCATGGTGACCCGCCCCCATTTGATGTCAAAGTCCTGGAGGATGCTGGGAATGTGACATCATAAGGGGGCCCCTTGTCCCTATATAACTGGCCGCGCAACACGTCTTGGCCATTAGAAGCAGAGACAGCGTGTCAACATCGGATGAAGAAAGAAGCAGAAGGCGGCGACGGCGACAGAAGACCGGGCCACCGCTAGTAAAAGAGCTGCAAGAAGAAAGCGGAGGCCCGGCAAGAAGAACAGAAGAGCAGGACAAGACCCCCGAAGTTGGAACGAGACCCCCAGGCGGAGGAGTCTGGCGATAAAACCCCCCAAGACTGAAGAAGACCCCCGGAGCTGTGCAATAAAGTATTTTAAAAACTTGTGTAGTGTTTTTTATTTACACTTTTTTCACCAGGTGAATGGGTAGGGGTACATCGTACCCCATACTCATTCACATAGAGTGGGGGGCTGGAATCTGGGGGCCTCCTTATTAAAGGAGGCTCCCGGATTTCCAATAAGCCCCCGCCCACAGACCCCGACAACCATTGGCCAGGGTTGTCGGGAAGAGGCCCTTGTCCTTATCAACATGGGGACAATGTGCTTTGGGGTGGGGGGGCCGCAGGGCCCCCCTTTCCCCAGGGCACCCCCCCATGTTGAGGGCACATGGCCTGGTATGGCTCACTCGTCCCCACCCCCTTTCCCGACCGGCCGGGCTGCGTGCTCGGATAAGGGTCTGATATGGATTTGGGGGGGACCCCCATGCCGTTTTTTCAGCGTAGGGATTCCCCTTTAAATCCATACCAGGTGACGGGGCTAGTGAGGTGTCAATCGAGGCTGCGGCATTGACTTCCTTCGTAAGTCCTGTCTACCTGGAGTCACATTCTAAATAAACGGACTTGACTCTGTGTGTGGGGCAAGTCCGTTCATTTCAAAAGTCCCACGGACTAGCACACAGACGGCCGGATTGTCCGCCGGACTCGATAATTTTGAGTCAAAACTTCTTTCCAAGTCCGCCGGACCTTTGGGAAAAAAAAGTCCGCCGGAGCCCACACACGGGCGGATTGTGCGGCAGACTCTAGTCTGGCGGACAATCCCGCAGGATAGTCCGATCGTGTGTACGGGGCATTAATGTTTCTGGACTATGTCAGTTTTGAGCTCTTGTAGATTATTTGTCAATACTATCCCCACTAACTCAAAAGTATCTAGTAGGGCCTACATGCTCAGACCTGACCTTTTTACTACTAATATATTTGACAAATTTAGAGGGTTTGACCTACTTTCTTTTGCAACCTGTCATTTGTTTTCAATTTTTGCAGCCTTGATTTCCTTTTTACATATTCTATTATATTCTTTGTAACTTTTAAATTATGATACCGTCTCTTTATTTTTTTAAATGCAGTTTTCTCATTATTTATATCTAATTTAACTTTGGATATGAGCCACAGAGTCATCTTTAACCACTTGGGATCCAAGGTACGTCATATGACGTCCTCTACTTTCTGGAGGTATATCTGAATGATGCCTGTAGCTACAGACATCATTCAGATATCGGCTTTTTCAGCCGGCGATTCCCTGCACCATAAGAATGATCATAGCGGCTGTTCCACTGCTTGATCGTTCTTACAGGTGGTGGGAGGGGACATCCCCCCCCTCCCGCCGCCCTTCAGTGCTTCTACCGACTCACCGCTTCCATCGGCGAGTCGGACACAGGATCCACCGGCCCCCCGGTGGTGATCATAGAGATTTCCAGCAGACCAGATGGTCGCTGGAAATCGTCGTTTTGATTTAGGCTTCCCAGCCTAGAGGTGAGATGTGGGGTCTTATAGACCCCATATCTCACTGTAAATAGGTCAGATAGTGCCATATTCCTATTACATATGGCATAAAAGGAATAAAAGTAATCAAATATTTTTTTTTTTTAAAGTGTCAAACTAAAAAAATAAAAGTAAAATGAATAAAAAAATTTTTTTAAAGCGCCCCTGTCCACATATGAAAACGGTGTTCAAACCACACATGTGAGGTATCGCTGCGGACGTTAGAACGAGAGCAATAATTCTAGCCCCAGACTGTAACTCAAAACATGTAACCAGTAAAAAAAAAAGTAAAGCACCCCCTATGGGGATTTTTAAATACCAAAGTTTGGCGCCATTCCACAAGCCCATGCAATTTTGAAGCGTGACATGTTGGGTATCTATTTACTCGGCGCATCTTCATCTTTCACATTATGCAAAAAAATTGGGATAACTTTACTGTTTGTTTTTTTAAAGCATATAACAGTTTTTTTTCTTAAAAAAAACACGTTCGAAAAATTGCTGCGCAAATACCGTGCGAGATAAAGTTGAAACGACCGCCATTGTATTCTCTAGGATCTTTGCAAAAAAAAACATATATAATGTTTGGGGGTTCTATGTAATTTTCTAGCAAAAAAATTATGAGAGAGAAATGTCAGAATTGGCCTGGATGCAAAGTGGTTAACGCCAGGCAAAAAAGTCAGCTGCCCTGGCCCAGTCATTCTTGTGGGGCCCAACGCAGCTGCCCCTCGAGCCCAGGTTGCCTGCAAATTGGGGCCCCCATCAGGGCCAAATCCTCGGTCACTCACACAGCTACTAGTAGCCCATGTCCAATCCCGAGACCCAGTTCCCGCCGCTGCTGCCCACTGTCCCCCTGTTAGATTACTGGTTGCTAGGACCACCTGGCATCTAGAAACCAGTGAGGTATATGCAGAGGATCCAGAATGTAGAGCGGAAGAAGCGGCAACTTCCATCTCCAGACTTGCTCCGCCTCCTAATGCTCCAATTCCTCCAGCTTTCCCTGCTGAAAGTAATTATGGAAGAGATTAGAGTCTGAGGTGAGGGGGACCCGTGGGCTGGGAGTAGGGGAGCCAGAAAGAGAAGGATGGACAGAGGATGGCAGCTGCTTCTGGAGGACAGAGAGCAGGAGGTAGAGAGAGAGATGGCTGGAGATAGCAGCTGAGAGGAGGAGGATAGTAGTGACTGGAACATCTCACAGCTGCACCATAGTTGCCAACATTGTAAAAAAAAGTTTTAGGGACACTTTTTTTGGCTGTAGGCGGAGTCTGTAGGTGGAGTCTTATTATAATTAGTTTGTTGGTGTGACATAGGGAAAAAGAAAAATGTGGCACCCTCCTTATACCAGGTGTCCCCAGCAGAGTCCCTCCTTACATCAGGTGTCCCCAGCAGAGTCCCTCCTTACATCAGGTGTCCCCAGCAGAGTCCCTCCTTACACCAGGTGTCCCCAGCAGAGTCCCTCCTTACACCAGGTGTACCCAGCAGAGTCCCTCCTTACACCAGGTGCCCCCAGCAGAGTCCCTCCTTACACCAGGTGTCCCCAGCAGAGTCCCTCCTTACACCTGGTGTCCCCAGCAGAGTCCCGCCTTACACCAGGTGTCCCTAGCAGAGTCCCACCTTACACCAGGTGTCCCCAGCAGAGTCCTTCCTTACACCAGTGTCCCAGCGGAGTCCTTCCTTACACCAGGTGTCCCCAGCAGAGTCCCTCCTTACACCAGGTGTCCCCAGCAGAGTCCCGTCTTACACCTGGTGTCCCCAGCAGAGCCCCGCCTTACACCTGGTGTCCCCAGCAGAGTCCCGCCTTACACCTGGTGTCCCCAGCAGAGCCCCGCCTTACACCTGGTGTCCCCAGCAGAGTCCCGCCTTACACCAGGTGTCCCCAGCAGGGTCCCTCCTTACACCTGGTGGCCTCAGCAGGGTCCCTCCTTACACCTGGTGTCCCCAGCAGAATCCCGCCTTACACCATGTGTCCCCAGCAGAGTCCCTCCTTAAACCAGGTGTCCCCAGCAGAGTCCCTCCTTAAACCAGGTGTCCCCAGCAGAGTCCCTCCTTAAACCAGGTGTCCCCAGCAGAGTCCCTCCTTACACCAGGTGTCCCCAGCAGAGTTTCTCCTTACACCAGGTGTCCCCAGCAGAGGTCCTCCTCACAGATCTGTGTCCCTGGCAGCGGAGCCCCTCCTTACACCAGGTGTCCCCAGCAGAGTCCCTTCTTACACCAGGTGTCCCCAGCAGAGTCCCTCCTTATACCAGGTGTCCCCAGCAGAATCCCCCCTTATACCAGGTGTCCCAGCAGAGTCCCTCCTTACACCAGGTGTCCCCAGCAGAGTCCCCCCTTACACCAGGTGTCCCCAGCAGAGCCCCTCCTTACACCAGGTGTCCCCAGTAGAGCCCCTCCTTACACCAGGTGTCCCCAGTTACCAGTGGCGTCACTAGGGTTGCTGTCACCCGGTGCGTAAAAACATTGCGTCACCCCCACACCCACTATAGTCCTCCAGCAGTATAGATCCCCCTCACTAAGTGCAGACCCCCCTCACTAAGTGCAGACCTCCCTCAGTGCAGACCCCCTCCCTCAGTACAGATCCCCTGGGCAAACCATCCCCCCATATGTACAGACCCCCCCAGGACAACCCACCCCCCATATGTACAGACCCCCCAGGACAACCCACCCCCCCCCATATGTACAGAACCCCCTGGACAAACCACCCCCCCTAGATGGAAAGACCCCCCTGGACAACCCACCCCCCATATGTACAGATCCCCCATGGACAACCACCCCCCATATGTACAGACCCCCCTGGACAAACCACCCACCATATGTACAGACAACCCCAGGACAACCCACCCCCCATATGTACAGACCCCCCTGAACAACCCACCCCCCCATTTGTACAGACAACCCCAGTACAACCCACCCCCATATGTACAGACCCCCCATGGACAAACCACCCCCATATGTACAGACCCCCCAGGACAACCCACCCCTCCATATGTACAGACCCCCCCATGGACAACCCACCCCCCATATGTACAGGCCCCCCAGGACAACCCACTCCCCCATATGTACAGACCCCCCCCCCCCAAGGACAACCCACCCCCCATATGTACAGACCCCTCCAGGACAACCCACACCCCCATATGTACAGACCCCCCCAGGACAACCCACCCCCTCCCCTCATGCACTGGGTGGCGAGCGGGGGATTCAACGTGCAGCTGCCTGGAGAGTTGCTTGCTCAGACTGTCACTCTCCGGGCGGCACGCTTGTGACAGGAGGCAGCCACAGTGAGTGCGAGACAGAGCAGAGTCTCACTCAGCGCGACGTCGGGAACCAGGGCTCTCCAGCTCGTGGATGCCGAAGGAGAAGAACCAAGAGGCGGAGATTCGGAAGGGTTGGCAAGTATGCTGCACTGACAGATCAACCACTGAACAATCCCCACACTACATCCTGCACTGACAGCTCTGTACATTCTTCCACTCTGCGCTTACACACCTGCCTCTTCTGCTTCTCTACACTAATGCCGTGTACACACGACCGGACTTTGACAGCAAAGGTCCGACGGAACAAATCCGTTGGACAATTCGATCGTGTGTGGGCACCATCAGACTTTTGCTGTCGAAATATCTGACAGACTTTAGAAATAGAACATGCTTCAAATTTTTCCGCCGGAACTTCACCGGAACCAGTTCCTATCGAGAAATCCGCTCGTCTGTGTGCTAGTCCAACGGACAAATGACACTAGGGCAGCTACTGGCTACGAACTTCCTTATTCTAGTTTAGTCGTATGTCATCAGGTTTGAATCCGTCGGACTTTAGTGTGATTGTGTGTGGCCAAGTCCGTTCATTCGGAAAGTTCGTCGGAACTCCATCGAGAGTCCATTGGAAAGACCATCGGACTAAGTCCGTTGAAAAGTCCGCTCGTGTGTACGTGGCATTACAGATCTGTTCCCACCATCACCCTGCATTGATAGACCTGTCCGGTCCTCCATGCCACCCTGCAGTGAAAACCCTACCCCCTCTGCTGCCCTGCACCAACAGCTGTGACCCCTCTCCCTGGCCTCACTGACAGCGGAGAGTACGGGGAAGGCTGACAGACTGTAACGATTGCTTTAGTGGATGTCTCCTTGTGCTCTGTAAACTAAGGAATGGGAGTCTGCTATGCTGGGATTTGTAGTGTCAGAGTCTCTCCTTTCTCTCCCCTTTCTCTCTCTGCCCCCCCCTCTTTCTCTCTTCCTCACCCCCCCCCCCCTTTCTCTCTCAAATTCAAATAGGCTTTATTGGCAGGACCAAACACATTTTAGCATTGCCAAAGCAGTTGCGTTTGTATAGGATGGGATAGGATTGGGGGGGCTGGGGTAGTTCTAGGGCAGTCTTTGTAGAATTAAGGGGTAAAATGAAGGGGGATGGGGTAATTCCATTTAAAGGCTTTTTAAGTCCTAGGATTTTCATGTCCCTCTCAGTCACAATATATGACATATGCTGTCACATATTGTGCAGTTTTCACCATTGGCTCTTCTTCTCCCAGTAGAATTTGAAGTTTCCTCTTCTCTTCTATAGAATTGAAGTCCAGGATGAAAGCGGAGAGTCTCTGTAAGTGAGTGTCCCTCACTGATGAATACTTGGGGCACTGTAGCAGGAAATGGTCCTCATCTTCCAGGACCCCCTGGTCACATTGCTGGCAGAGTCTACTTTCCCTGGGCTTGTAGGTCTGTCTGTACTGCCCTAATTCGATTTCCTGGCTGTGGGTGCTCACTCTGTACAGGCTCAGGATTTGTCTGTCTTTGGGGACTTGTAGCACTTCCAAGTATGGGGCCAGTTTGTAGTCTCTCTGCAGTGACTGGTAAACCATTAGTTTCTTGGGAGTTTATTCCATTTCTCAATTCTCCAACATATTTTTCTTTGGAATCATTCATTATGTTTTTTATTTTAAATTTTGTCAAATTGTCAGGAGTTTGGGATAGACAAGGCGCTGATGAGTTGTTGCAGGCCATAGGGCTTGGGCTTGTCCTTTTTGGTCAAATGGGCTTTATGGTGGTATGAGTTAGGGCTGCTGTTTTGTAGGTGGTCCCAGCATGATAGAGCCCGTTTCTGTACTGCGAGAAGTAAAGAAAATCTGCCCAGCTCAGACCAACAGGCACTGTTGGAGGAGCTCCAATGGATTTCAAGGACCCCAAACTTCAATGCCATAAAGAAGGATTGGGGTGACGTGACAAACAAATATTCTGAGACAGACTCTCACCACTGGTTTTAGGTGGTACAGTTGTCTCCTGATGGCATAGAAGGCTCTGCATGATTGTCTTTTAGGGCCTCTATGGCTGGCATGAAATTTCCTGTTTTATTAATTTCTAGGCTGTGAGGTATGTGTAGCTGTTAGTTTCATCAATAGTGCATTTGTTTAATGTAAAGGAAGGGCTCTTTGTTTTGTGTTGTTCCATTGGAAGACCATGATTTTTGTTTTGCTTGAGTTGATAGCTAGTGTCCATGTGGCACTGTATTTCTCCAGCACTTCCAGGTTGTCTTGTAGGCCTCTCTCTGTTGGTGATAGTAGTAGGAGGTCATCTGCATACAGCAGGAACTTCATCTTGGTGTCATGAAAAGTTAGTCCAGGTGCTGGGGAGGATTCTAGAGCTGTAGCCAGTTCATTGATGTAGATGTTGAAGAGGGTTGGGCTTAAGTTGCAGCCCTGTCTCTTTCTCCCTCTCTTTCTCTCCCCTCTCTTTCAAACTCCCCCCTTCTCTGTCCTACCCCTTCTCTCTCCCCCGCCACTCTCTTCTTTTCCCCTCTTTCTTTCTCTATATTTGTCCCCCCCCCCCCCCCTCCAATTCTTTCTCTCTCTCCCATCCCTCTCAATCTCATTACACCCCCCGTGCCCCACTAAAATGGTGCTTTTATCACCCTTTCAGCACTAAAGCATATTTTATAGTTCCAGCTTCAGTAAGACAGACATCAACTGTCTAGGCATTCCTGCACAACCCTCATCACCCCCTACTAAATGGGCTGCTGTCCTGGCTTTTAGGGGTAACAGTGACATCTAGGGCTGCCACCTCTGAGTTTGCCACCTCCACATCTTCACCCAATTTGGCAAATTTGTTTGGGTGCTCAAAGAACTGCCCTTCATTTTCTGTGAGTCCCTACCACTCTCTCTAACTGCATTAACCCATCTTCCTAGCTGATAACCTTGACTTACCCCTCCACAATAACCCTATTAACCGCTTGCTCGGTTAGAAGGACTCCTTTCACAGTTGTTTGTTCCACTCAGTGTTGCAATTTGCTGCTCCAGATCTCCAATGTGAGCTTCCAGAAGGGCAACTTGCTCACATCTATCGCATCAGTTATTATCCTGGAGCTGTTGCTCCATTATTGTATACATGCAGCAAACTGTACAAATTATTCAACCTTGACAGTACACATTAATCCCAGTTACAATATTAGTATTACTTGCAAAAATTTGGAGTGTTACTTACAGGTTAGAGGACTCCTGTTTTAATTTCCTGTTTTTAACTCCTGTTTCATGCACTCAAGATTTTTTTTTAGAGATAACACTTTACCTGTAAGGTTATAGCCCTAAACAAAAGAGAATGTGTGGACTGTGTGATTTGATATATTGGAACATTATGGACCTATTGCATTTCAGGTTTAGGCTAATATTCCAGGACATCAATTTAAGATCTGCTGCCTCAAAAAAAAACTAATAATTACAATAAGTGAGTACTTGGCTGACTTCCTAGCCTATCACATATAGTAGGTGTAAAAGGGGATTCTATTCTGTTTTCCGTGTATGGGACTGCATTGCCAGACCAGGACTGAGACAGCAACCAGTAAGACACTGTTATATAACTAAACATAAAACTCCCTGCTGCTTCAATGAAACACAATATACAAACCTATTGAAGTTGCTACACCCTAAATCGTGCCAATATTCAGTAATTAAGCTGCAAATGTATTAACTATATACTTGTAAATGTAAATGTATTAATAATATACTTGCTTACTGGGCACTATAACCCCCCTCCTGCCCTGACCAATTTTCAGCGCTGTCACTCTTTGAATGACAATTGCGTGGTCACGCAACACTGTACCCAAATATTTTTTCCCACAAATAGAGCATTATTTTGGTGGTATTTAATTACCACTGGGGTTTTTACTTTTTGCTAAACAAAAAAAGACAGAACATTAAAAGAAAAAAAAAAAAACACGTTTCATAGTTTCTTATAAAATTTTGCAAGCAGGCAATTTTTCTCCTTCAATGATATGCGCTGATGAGGCGGCACTGGTGGGCACGGACAGGCTGCACTAAAAGGGACAGATGAGGTGGCACTGATGGCCATTAATAAGATGGCACTGATGGGTGGCACTGATAGGTACCACTGAGAGGACACTGATAGGTAGGTGACACTGATGGGCAGCACTGTTGATGAGGCACTGATTGGTGACATTGATAGGTGCCACTGTGGGCACTGATAGATAGAACTGTGGGCACTGATGGGCAGCACTGTTGTGCACTGGTAGGTGGCACTGGCAGGTGGCACAGGTGGGAAAAGATGAACTGGCAGCTGCTCTCCTTGATCGGGACTGATGTCCCTCTGACAGCTGCCGGTGATCGGCTTTCAGCGTGAGGAGACAAAATAACCGATTACCGACTCTGTTTACATCACATGATCAGCTGTCATTGGCTGACAGCTGATCACGTGGTAAGGGGTTGGGATCACAGAGCACACTGCGCGAGAACGGGAGAACTTCTATTGACGCCGTCCTGAGAAAGTAGGATCTGAAGTGGTTAAAAGTCTCCAAAAAAATCAGCTCTAAACAAAAGACCAAAAGTGGTGACAGGAGGTTCCAAACCAATCCCTGTTGTACTCTGAGGTACTTCGAGTCTCCAGTAGAAATCACATTTATTAAATGTATATTTTGCTTGATGAAAGGCTGAGAAATCAAGTATATAAGGATTTCCCTAATGGGGCCACTCTGAGGTAAAAGTCTTGGCTAGTGGATAATCATTTGTGTGTGACTGACTGAGTGCCTTTCAAGGTCAGGGGTCAAGCTCGGAGACCAGTAGCTTGTAATGGAAATTTCTAAGTTCTGTATATAATTGTATTCTATTTTGTATGTATTGCACACTGCCCTCACTGTGCCTTTCTACTAGCAGTAGAAAGGCTCCCACTGACCAGCTGGATAAGTAGATAAGCAAGTCCTCCTGGCAGATTCACCCGATGTGCAGGGTCTAAGCACTAACTGGTATTCACCGGAGCTCCTGATGGTGAAGATGTGTTTTGCTGTGTGTTAGTATGAGGTTACGGTTCTCAGGATCTCCCCACTAGGAGGTGATTAAGCCAGGCTCTAATAGCAGATATAGCAGGTAAGGATTAAACAAAAGCATATTCAGTTAACAGGCCAAAGGTCGTTAACCAGTGTTTTCAGGATAGGATCAAGAGGAATAAGCCAAAAGGTCGATAACGAATGGTTGCAGGTTGGGATCAAGAGGAATCATAGCCAAGGAACAAGCTAAAGGTCAATAACAACTGGTAGTGGATTATAAATAGATGTGGATAAGCTATGGGGGGTACCTCGTCCTAAGAATATGTATAAAGAAGGAACAAGAGGGGGTTTAGCCAACCTGACGGACTATTACGGTACCTGAACAGACGTATGTCTCAATACCAAGAAGGTTTTTTATATAAATCACTTTTATTCATATATAATGCATACATAGTATATCTAACATTAAAAAGCTTATTCTATTACAGATATATATACAAATGCAAAGATCAAATTGTTGAATCAAACTTGCTAGTAAGTGCTGGTTGACGCGTTTCGCTTGTTGCTTCTTCAGAACCAGAATATATCAATTTGTCCTATCTGTAGTACATCATAAAAGGACATGTGAGTTGTTTTCAAATAGGCCATCCAATGTGTTTTATTTACCATGCTATAATAGTTTATCAGGAAAATAGATAATTATATCTCCTCCTATGTTTGTGCCTACCTTCGAATTTGGTTTAATTTAAAAAATATGCACCACAGGGGCGGTATATAGTATGTAAGCCCACCGTCATCAAATGACCGAGGTGAAATTTCAAGAGATATTCGACCAAAATTTGCCTGTTTGGGAATCCAAATCCAACAGGACCAACATATGCTTGGGAGGGAAAGAGACAAATAAAAAAAAAGTTGTTTGGAATAATTAACTTAATTAGTATAGTTTAATTCTAATAATTAATTCAATCTGGACTAATAAGTCCTATATGTATGGATGTAAGCTCTACTTACATCGAAAGAATAAGTGTTGCTGAGAGATGGAGTCTCCGAAGCTATCCTCTAGAGGAATAACGTAAACGGGTAAAGCTGGGGAACTAATTCGTTGCCTAGAAATAATAATGCCGACGTTACAGAAAAGACCATATATATATATATATATATAAACACGTATATATATATATATATATATATATATACTATGTTTATATATATATATATATATTATATTTATGGTCGGAGCCCTCCGATCTTCGAGAGATATGAAAGAAAACACATAAACACGTCACAAGACTAACAACATAAATAGACCTGAAGTGTGCCCTGGCCTGCTGTAAGGTGAGCCCTGGTGAGCTGGGCGATAAGCCCTGGTGAGCTGGGCTATATGCCAAGAGAAGGGCGCAAAAGACTCGGTTAGGGAGGTAATTTGGTATTGTGTGAAAAGCCAACTGTGTGTGGCGGCATGACATGGAAGCCAGGATGTGATGGAGGTCTCCTGTTGTCGCCCTGGGGTTTGAGGCTAGTAACCCGTGAGACAAGTTCCAGGCTGTACAGTAGGCCTTTAGGGCATTTGAGATAACGATAGATTAATGAGGCAGGTAGTATTGCGAAGGTGTTGTTCGGATGCGAGGTTAACTACGACCAATGTGGGATAAGAGACATGGTCGGGTCGGTTCCAGGTTCCTGCGAAAAGGACGACGCAAGGTTAACGGGTAATGTGACGGCTAGAGTATTGTTTGTCTGGGATGTAGACGCAGAGGACCTCTGATTGGTGAGGTGGGGATAGTGGCACCAGCCTGTGCGGGAAGGCCATGATCGCCAGCGACTTGGACCTATTTATAATACTGGCTGTGGCTTGGTTGTCTGTGGTAAATGACCCTGTTTGTCTTACCCGGTTGCTGCACCAGATGTGGCCTGCTGCAACAATGGGGTAGAGTTCGAACAACGAGGAGGACTAAGTGATCCCGGGAATCAAGAGGATTCTGACAGCCATGGCCCTGTGAACCCAAGATGGCCAAAAATTGAGGCGAGGACCTGTGGGGGCTGTGGCGTCCATGACTACCTGAGGTGAAGAGGGAGACGCTGACGGAATGAACATTGGCATGCCATGTTGGTTCGTGGGAAATTGTCTCCCATGGGCAGATCCGTTGTTGCTGGCACGTCTGAATTAAGGATTTGGTGGGGGTCTTGTACCTGGAAGAAAAACACTAAGAGGCGGGAGGTAAAGGATCACCCCCGGGTCTGAAGAAAGAATGGTGATAGTCATGGAATGAGCACCCTGCGTGCTAATGACCTAGATCCATGCTGTATGCAGATACGCGTCCACTTCTACCCTCCTGTTGGGGTTGCCCTGCATGCGCGTCTCCGACTGTCCCTAAGGCACAGCGCAAACTCTGAGACAGTGAGCGTGCGATTAAGTCAAGGGTCTCTGGCCTTCAGGATGATGGAGACGTTTCCCCTCTAATATGATTTGTTCTCGGCCAAGTTGTGTGCTGCTATGAGGAGGGATGCTAAGTTAACGTCATTATTGTCCCAGATGTGTGTGTTTTTTTTTTTTTTTGTAAAGCTTGTAAAACAGGAGAAAAAATAAAAAATAAAAAGGGGGGGGGGGGGGGGAATATGGGCGTTTTTTTTTTGTTTTTTTTTCTTTTCTTTCGAGTTTGAAAGACAGGAGAAAATATATGGGCGTTTGTAGCTTGGGGAAAAGGGGGGGGGGCAGAGCAGGATACCTGTGCGACAGGTATGGGGACAAACAGGGGTTGCGCGCGAGCGCTGAGTGGGATGTTCCTTGGGCCTATATGTAAACTCAGGGGATGCGTGACACCCGAGGTGAGCCAGGAGGTGACTGGCCTGGTAGCCGATGCTCGGGTGTCCGTCTGTGCTCGGCAGGGCGGCACTGGGGGGAGTGGCTACTGATTGGTTGCTAAGTAGGAATGTTTCGATCTGTAGCAATTTGACGTAGGTTCGGTCAGCTAATACTTGCACTGCCAGCAAGTCATGAGATTAGGTGACCTTGTCTGCGTAGTGAAGGCTTGTGCTTCGAAAATAGAGTGAGATGCATAGAAGTATGTGACAGTTACTAACGCCTGGAGATTTTAGCCAAAACTATGGTGTTCTGCATGGATTGGGGAGGGGAGATGTGGGAAACGAAGCAGGATACCGTACGACGGTATAGGGACAATCGGGGATTGCGCGTGAGCGCTGAGTGAGTTTGTTTCTTTGGCCTGTTTGGAAACTCAGAGAATGCATGACAACCGAGGTGAGCCAGGAGGGGACTGGCCAGGTAACCGATGCTCGGGTGTCCGTCTGTGCTCGGCACGGACTAGTTTAACCAGAGCCCCCCCCAGGGCGGTACTGGGGAGAGTGGCTGCTGGTTGGTTGCCAAGTAGGGATGTTTCGATCTGTAGTAGTTTGACGTGGGTTCGGTCAGCTAATACTTGCACTGCCAGCTAATCATGAGACTAGGTGACCTTGTCTGCGTAGTGAAGGCTTGTGCTTCGAAAACAGAGTGACATGCATAGAAGTATGTGACAGTTACTAACGCCTGGATACTGAGCCAAATATGTGCGTGAAATGAGGATATGTAGTGAAAGGTGTGTAGAGAGAAAGGAAACTAAAATAACAACAACCTATGCACCTGCTTGCTACCCTAGTGCTAGAGTCTCTGTTGGGGTCGAACCTGGTAGACCTGGTACCTACGATCGGGTGACATGAAAATTTTTTTTTTTTTTTTTTTTTTAAAAAGATGGGTTGCAAGAGCTGATTCGGGGCCATAGCTGACCCCCTGGTGAAGAGATGCAAGCCCTCGACATTTTTATTTTATTTTTTACCTGGGAAAGAAAGAGATGGTCTGATCCTGTTCGTAGGAGACCAGGGGCGACTTACTGACCTAAAAAAGGTGAAAAGGGATAGAGAAAGGCATGAGTAGCTGAGTTGGCTACTGGGGAGGTTGTGGCTGCGGAGGCCAGTGAAGGTCGAGCTGCAACGATTGCAGGGATGTGGGAGCCATGACACAAACCTGCGGTGATGCAAGATGTGCGGGGGATGGCTGTGCCTCACGTTGGCTGGGTTGCCGCGAAGGCAAGGAGTGGAGCGACTTGCGGAGGTTGCAAGGTGTGGGGGCCCATGACACAAACCTGCGGTGCAGCAAGATGTGTGGGGGATGGCCGTGACTTGCGTTTGAGATGGGTTTGCCACGAAGGCAAGGAGTGGATCGACTTGCGGAGGTTGCAAGGTGTGGGGGCCCATGACACGAACTTGCGGTAACTGCAAGAAGTGCGGGGGATGGCAGTGACAGATGCTCTGATGGACTTGGGGGGGGGGACAAAAAGGGGGAACTGACCTGGAAGGGTGAAAAAGGGGGTAAAGAAAACGTATGAGTGGCCGTGTTGCTACTGGAGATGATGGGCGTTATGCCAAACGCGGCAAGATGTACGAGTAGCCGTGTTGCTACTGGAGATGACAGGTGTTTAAGCAAAATGTAGAAAGACGTATGCGTAGCCGTGTTGCTACTGGAGATGACAGGCGTAATGCAGCAAGATGTATGAGTAGCCGTGTTGCTACTGGAGATGACAGGCGTAATGATGTATGAGTAGCCGTGTTGCTACTGGAGATGACAGGCGTAATGCCGGATGCAGCAAGACGTATGAGTAGCCGTGTTGCTACTGGAGATGACGTGCGTTATGCCAAATGCGGCAAGATGTATGAGTAGCCGTGTTGCTACTGGAGATGACAGGCATAATGCCGGATGCAGCAAGACGTATGAGTAGCCGAGTTGCTACTGGAGATAACGGGCGTTTATGAAAAATGCAGCAAGACGTGTGGGTAGCCGTGTTGCTACTGGCGATGACGGGCGTTTCTGCCAAATGCAGAAAGACGTGTGGGTAGCCGTGTTGCTACTGGCGATGACGGGCGTTATGCCAAATGCAGCAAGACGTATGAGTAGCCGTGTTGCTACTGGAGATGACGGGTGTTTATGCTAAATGCAGCAAGATGTGTGGGTAGCCGTGTTGCTACTGGAGATGACGGGCGTTATGCCAAATGCGGCAAGATGTATGAGTAGCCGTGTTGCTACTGGAGATGACGGGCGTTATGCCAAATGCAGCAAGACGTATGATGTGGTGGGTTTGCAGTGTTTGCAAGGTGTAGGAAGACTTGCAGCGTATTGATGTGTGTGTAGGATTTATCGTGCGCAACGGGATGTATTCGTACTTTCCGATGTGACTTTAGTCTTATGAAGAACTCGACTTGTTTGAGTAGGTGATGGGACGGAATTTGGTGCGACTGCTTGTTGCGTGTTTTAGGGAAGACTCGAATCGTAGGGCCGATGCTGCGACTAGATTCGAATCGGCCGTAGATGCGAGGTGACTGAGGGGCTTGTATGCCACATCTGAACCATCGCTGATGACATGGCTGGTTCGGTTTTGATGGAAAGGTGATGGGGGGGGGGGGGTTTGAAGGGGGCTTGTGATTTCCTTGAGGATCCGAACCATAGAAGCAAGGTTTAGCGACTAGGCTAGAATCGGCTGATGGTGAGTGTATGCTATCCGGTAAGAGGTGAAGGGGGGGTCGGTTGCGTCTGGCTCGAGTGCGTTGGGTAGAAAGTATGACAAAAGATGACATAGAACGACTTGTGAAGCCGAAAGTGCGACTTTGCGACATGGACATGATAACGTAATGATTCGAGTTTAGTAGGAGTGGTAACGACAAAGTCCTACCTGCGACAGTGAGTGTGTAGCGATAATCGATGAAAATATATGACCGATCTCGTGAGCCCAACTGTATGGACATGTGTGGGTAGGCAGAAACAGTCTCTGCGATGCATCTGATGTGGATCAGTTTGAAAAGGTATAAGATGAGTCCGATATAAATCGGTAGAATCTGATACAATTGGTTTGTAGGGTGTATGCCATCTCTTCCTGTGACCGAACACCTGACCACACCCATCCCCCAAGCTAGCCAGTGCAGAGAAGGCACCAGGTGGTTTTAATTACACCTCAATCAGCCACAGGAATCCATACAAACAAAATACATGATAATCTCAGAAAATGAAAAAAAAATAAAAAAAAGGCAATCCCATGGACAGTGAATTTGTAACAAGTGAATCCTATGAAAGTCATATCGGAGAACGACCGATAGCTGCTTGGAGGCTCGGGTCAATAACTCAGAGGTAGCTTTGTGAAGGGGTGCCAGATAGTAAGCATGATAAGCCACAAGTTTGCACATGATATGAAAGGTTTGGCTACTACTTATCTGCGACCATGAGCGGGAACCGCCGACGAAGACCCCGAATGAAGATGCCGAAGTGGGCCTGCGATTGGACGCATAGATAGACGACCGTGAGGGAGCTGAGAAGAGTCGGCCTCTTGATGTGCAGTACCTTGCACTGGAACCGACACAGCCTGTTGTGGGTGGTCTGGTTAAATACCCTCCGGGCTCCTTCCATAATTACAGGCCACCATGCTGGCCTTCTTATATATATATATATATATATATATATATATATATAGCTTGATAATCATTATAGAAATTATAAAAGAGCCGGCAAGTACCTGATCAAGCCTACAGAGAAATTCCCCAAATGGGGATAGGTAGCATCACGTTATTCCTCTTCCTCATCTCACATGTCCTTTTATGATGTACTACAGATACGACAAATTGATATATTCTGGTTCTGAAGAAGCAACAAGCGAAACGCGTCAACGAGCACTTACTAGCAAGTTTGATTTATATAAAAAACCTTCTTGGTATTGAGACATACGTCTGTTCAGGTACCGTAATAGTCCGTCAGGTTGGCTAAACCCCCTCTTGTTCCTTCTTTAAACTGGTAGTGGATAAAGAAAGCTGCAGGTACACAACGGAGCACTATTATCAGCTGGAGAGAGCTTAATAATCTGGCAAACAGGAAGCGCAAACCATGGCTTTAATAGGAAGTTTACGGGAGGAGCAAGGATTTCACAGTTCACCTGAAATAGGGCACAACGCAAGATTATCCAAGGAATCAGACAGGATGTTGTCCTGCATCTCAAGTGGTTCAGCAAAAAGAGCCACCACTGCATCCAGCATAAGTCCTGGGTTCAGATCCCAGTCCTGACAGGTCCTCGCTAGCAAGATGGGTAACAGCTGGCTAAATCTTTGTGGTGGAGATGATTAAACTTCAGCTCCTGTCAAGTGCGTCGAGCCTGATTTACATCCTAGCCATGGCCCTGGCAGTGTTGCATTTAATTGATGTGTCTGCTTCTCTACACTTAATTGTCATCTTGTGGCCTCACTGTAGTACACAAATTATGGAGTAAAAGCATGCCCAGGAAGTGAAGGCTATGGGCCATCTCCAATAATAGCATACAGAACACACACAGTCATGGACAAAAAACATGCATTGAACACACAGTACATGCAGTCACAACACACAGCTGACCACAAACACCCACTCAACTCACAGCACAAAGGCAGAACAGGCATGCAGTCAGAGAGCACTAGGTCACGACAAACATGTCTCACCCAGCCATAGTACAAAGACTACCTTTCATAGAAGCATGGGTGTGCGTAGCCTATTGCATTAGGGTGTGCACCCCAAAACTCATGTGTGTGTGTGTATATATAATATATATATATTTATATGCATGCATAGACACACACACTCTTATGGCAGAGCCGGTACAGTGGAAGATAAGTATGGTAACATTTCATTAATGGCATAACTAGTCAGAGGGAGATATTTCCAATCTCCTTGTAGGCACATAAAGTGATAATGCTAATGTATTGGGGGTGATTAGGGTTTGCCCAGGCACACCTGGCACACCCGCTGCACACGCCTATGCATAGAAGATATAATGCATACTCCCTAGCAGCACACAGAGAGAGTTCACATTCAGGCACACCATAGCACACAATCATTAAGCACTCAATCCAAACACTTAGAGGTTCTTCCTATAGTGTGCCAGTGCTCTAATGCCGCGTACACACGGTCGGAATTCTCGTTGGAAAAAGCTCTGATGGTTTTCCCGTCAGAATTCCGATGGAATTTCACTCAAACGGTCTTGCCTACACACAGTCACACCAATTTCCAACGGTCAATAACACTGCGGCATACAACACGTTCGACAGCACTATTAAAAGGGAAGTTTAATTCTTCTGAGCATGCGTCAAATTGTTTTCGAGCATGCGTCGGAATTTTGCATGTCGGAATTGCATACACACGATCGGAAAATCCGATAGAAAGGTTTTCCGTCGGAAAAATTAAGAACAGGTTCTCAATCCAAAGCCCGTCGGAAATTCCGACAGAAAAAGACCGATGGGCATACACACGGTCGGAAAATCCGATGAAAAGCTCCCATCGGACTGTTTCCATCGGAAATTCCCAACCGTGTGTATGCGGCATTGGCCTCTTCTCAAATTCATACTTCTCGCCATCATACCCTAAGCTTCCTTCCTGCACATGCTGCCTACAATCGTAGCCTTTGCAATTCTCTCATTCAACATGATGCCCAATGCATTGCCCTCCTTTGCTCCAATCTTGTATATACTGCATGCTGTCATACCCTACCTTCTCATGTAACCCCTGAAAATACAGTATGCAGTCTTCCCTCTGTAGTTATCTCCTACACATACTATTTCCCTGTCATACCTTCTGGAATCCTTTGCTGCACATACTACTCACTTTCATATCCTCCAACACTCCTCATGCACTTATTCCCCAGTGCCATATCTTCCACACTCCTCCCCTGCATATACTGCTCTCTTTCATACCATCAGCATTTACTCTTGCACATAATATCCACTGTTTTACCATCCGCATTCCTCTCCTGCATAGACGATCCCCTCTCATACCCTCCATACTACTGTACATAATGCGCGGTCATACCCTTCACATTTTCTTTATATAAAATTACCTCTTTCCATGTTATTCCTGTCTGATTGAGTGAAAGTGTTGTCAGATTTTCAAAGGCATTTGTTAATAAAGATGGATGAGATGGAAGGCAAAATCTGTTTTCACTATAAAAGTAAACAGAAAAAAATAATTAGCATAAGCTTCAAAGTACATAGTCAATGTCAGAAGGAGTAAGCGTATTGTTCTGCTTCACTTAAATCCCAAAGTTCAGTAAGTTTCAAGCAAAGCACATTTATTTGTTGTCACTGTATGAGGATAGATGTGCACTACTGGAACCACCATTGCTTCTTTAGGTACTAAAATTATATTTTTGACATACTTTAATAGTCAATGGACCATCACCTATTTCAGACTTTTAAAGTGACAGCTATCCAGGATCCAGTCATAGTCCAAGGTACAAGGCCCTGATGATGTACACTACAAAAACATTATATGTAACAATCCTCTAGCCCAAATAATATATTTATTTTAAGTATTCACATAACACCAACATATTAAACAGTGCTCAAGGTGTACAAAGATCCATTTATAATATATCATTACTATTAACACCTCCCATGGAGATTTGGACCCAAAGACTTGTTAACGTCTGTGGCAGTCTCTATCGCACCTCTGAAAGTGTTTTGTGTTGAATCACTTTTTAGAGGAAGGTAGAGTAGGAGGCAATATTGCTATTATCTACAGAATGACCACACTCACTGCAACTGTAAGGCACTTGAATGTGTTGCATATGGAGGCAGTGCTGCCTGCTGAACGTGATATAGAACATAACTTTTGATATGGCAGCTGCATGGATCCAGTGCCTGATGCAACATTACAGACCCATCATAGTTTTGGGTCCAGATACAGTTCCCAAAGTATTATTGAGGTTGCACTGATCTGGATGCACTGCTTCTATTGTTGTAGTAAAATGCATTATAGAAGCTGACTGAAGAATAGATTGAGGAATTCCAATAATAAGAACTAAAGTGAAACATATCTGCTAAATAAATCTTCTCCCTTCCTGTACTGCATGCATAGATATGCTGCTGGTCTCTGCCAAGTATTTGGGACTGAGCTAAACGCAACAGTGCCTTGAAAAAGTATCCACACCCCTTGAAATTCTCCACATTTTGTCATGTTACAACCAAAAACGTCAATGTATTTTATTCGGATTGTATGTGATAGACCAACACAAAGTGACACATATTTGTGAAGTGGAAGGAAAATGACAAATGGTTTTACAAATTGTTTTACAAATAAATATGTGAAAAGTGTGGTGTGCATTTGTATTCAGCCCCTCTGAGTCAATACTTTGTAGAACCACCTTTCGCTGCAATTCTTTTTGGGGATGTCTCTACCAGCTTTGCAGTTCTAGAGAGTACATTTTTTGTCCATTCTTGTTTGAAAAATAGCTCAAGCTCTGTCAGATTGGATGGAGAGTGTCTGTGAACAGCAATTTTCAAGTCTTGCCACAGATTCTCAATTGGACTTAGGTCTGGACTTTGACTGGGCCATTCTAACACATGAATATGCTTTGATCCAAACCATTCCATTGTAGCTCTGGCTGTATGTTGAGGGTCGTTGTCCTGCTTGAAGGTGAACCTCTGCCCCAGTATCAAGCTTCTTGCAGACCAATGCCGCGTACACCCGATCGTAATTTCCGTCCGAAAAAAACTTGGATGTTTTTTCCGACGGAATTCCGCTCAAGCTTGCCTTGCATACACACGGTCACACCAAATTCCAACCATCAAGAATGAGGTGACGTACAACACATACAACGGGACTAGAAAACGGAAGTTCAATACCCAGTGGGCTCCTTCTGCTAATCTCGTGTTAGTAGAAGTTTGGTGAGAGACTATTCACACTTTTCAGCTTTCGTGCTTTTCAGCCCGTTACTGCTCCTCAGTTTGTGCTTGTGGGTTTGTATCTGTTTTTCAGTGCGTGTAGTCCGTTCATATCTGTTTTTCAGTGCGTTCTTGTCCGCTCGTTTTTTTGATTTTCAGCTCGCTCTTCACAGGCCTTTCTGTTCTTCAGTGCGTTCTGTTAGTTCGTTCTGATCAGCTGACTGTTTTGAAGCCATGTTGCGGGTACGTGCTTGTCGTAGAGTTCGTGCTGTGAGGGGGCTGGGTGTTGGGGTTCTTGCTTTGACCCAAGCCCAGTCCATGAACAGGGTGGGGAGGAATTCATTGAACAAGAATTGGTTGCTCCAGCGTGACCAATTCTCTCATATGCCTTTGCTGCATGAGATCCAGAAGAATAACCCTGATGATTTCAGGAATTTTCTCTGGAAGAGGGACCCCCTTTTTCACCGTCTGTTGAATTTGCTGTCCCCTTATATTATGAAGCAGGACACCTGCATGGGGCAAGCCATCACTTTCAAGCAGAGGCTAGTCGCCACGTTGCGGTACTTGGCGATGGGGAGAAGTCTACAGGACCTCAAGTTCTCTACAGGCATCTCCCCCCAGGCTCTGGGGATCATTATCTCAGAGACCTGTTCTGCCATCATACAGGTCCTGCAGAAGGACTATATTAGGGTAAGTTTTCTGCTTTAACATCACATTCTATGTATTTACTGTATGCTAATGTATTGTATTTCTTTATTTTTAAATACTCCTTAAAATAAATGTTTATACTGATGTTGGCCAAGAATGTTGGTGTCTAATCTGCTTGCAATGTTATGTGCAAAAGTACTAATATTTTTTTTTCTTTTTTGACTCCACAGTTTCCTTCAACACCACAGGAATGGAAGACTGTGGCTTTTCAATTTGCTCATCGTTATGACTTTCCCAACTGTGGAGGGGCAATCGATGGGAAGCACGTCCACATCCACATCGTCCCACCACCCTACCCGAGGTCACACTATGTTAACTATAACGGGTTTCATAGTATTGTGTTGATGGCGGTGGTGTCGGCAACATACGAGTTTCTCTATGTGGACGTGGAGAAGAATGGCCGGATGTCGGAGTCTTTGCCCAGACTGGGTTCTACGGATGTCTCCAGAGTGGTGGCTTGGGATTGCCACCCGCGGAAGAGAATGTGGAAGGACTCCCATTTGTGTTTCTCGCAGATGAAGCATTTGGTCTGGGTGATCACCTGATGAGGCCATTCCCCCAGAGGACCCTCACCCCGGAGAAGAGGGTTTTTAATTACTGGTTGACCAGAGCATAAAGAGTCGTAGAGAATGCCTTTGGGATAGTGGCCAGCCGGTTCCACCTATTTCTTACGGCAATAAATATGGCGGAGTACAAATTGAACCACATAGTTCTAGCATGCTGCATACTTCACAACTTTTTAAAGAGAAATGCTCCTAATTATGTTGCCTCAGTTGGGCCTGAGGTCGGACTTCCTGAAACTACCCTGATGGCCCTGGAAGCTGGCCATCTTGGCTTGCTCTCCCGAAGCGCCTGTGAAGTGCGGCAAAAATATGTGGCTTATTTTACGGGTAGGGGGGCCATTGCTATGCCAGGAAATTTGTAAATAATTTCTATTTTATAAAAAAAATTTATCTGAAAAAATCTTGATTTTGATTTACCTGTCTCCTAGTGCACTTGTAGTGCCAAGTGGTTTTTACATTATTAACTAACTCCCATTGTCACTGTAAACAGCAACTTAAAGAGGAAGTAAACCCTGATGGGTTTTACTTCCTCTTTGTTTCCCTGCAAAGGTAAAGCATAATGGGCTACTATGCATCACATAATAGCCCATTATGTGTCACTTACCTGACACAGGATGTGTCACTTACCTGACACAGGAGCCTGCGATGTCACTGCTGTCCCCTCTTCCACGAAGCATCCATCTTCCAGCGGCTCCGGCACTGTGATTAGCTGCCAATACCAGCACGATCGCCGTTAGAAGCGGCCTGCGCACCGTTGTCTACTGCACAGGCGTCGTAGATATCGGTGCCTGTCTTTTGCAAATATCTCCTAAACCATGTAGGTTTAGGAGATATTTCTTGCACCTACAGGTAAGCCTTAATCTAGGCTTACGTGTAGGTAAAAGTGGTCTGTAAGGGTTTACAACCACTTTAATACAAAAATTGGTATTGAGCATTGAAAGAAGAAGCCACACATTGTTGAGTATAAAACCTTTTTACTCCGTACACATGCACATGTGCGTTAGAAAACCTATTTTGGTAAAAAAAAAAACACCATCTTGGTTTTTAAAATTTTTAGCTTTCAAATTTTTTAAAAGTACATAAACAGGCATGTTTCAAAACATAACATACACAACTCAGGAACTTACAAAGTTCAACATTGAAAGACTATAGGCAATATCAGACATTAGAGTGTCAAAAATGTGTTGATCTTGCCTTCATCAGATGGGGTGATGTCACCCCTGTAAAAGACAAATTTTGAAGCTGCACACAAATTGGGAGTCAAACTGGGGATTTCGCTCCTGAGCCAATGCCTCATGTCAACATGTGCCATCTCCCATCATGGGGGATCAATGGACGTGTTTTGGGGGTGCAACCACTTCCTCACACCTACTAGAGTTGCGAGGAAAGGGGTTGCACCCACAAAGCGCGTACATTGAAATCCCCTGATGGCAGATAGCACATGTTTACACACTGGGGTTGATTTACTAAAACAAGAGTGCAAAGTCTTGTGCAGCTCTGCATAGAAACCAATCAGCTTCCAGGTTTTATCTTTAAAGCTTAATTGAACAAGCTGAAGTTAGAAGCTAATTGGCGACCATGCAAAGCTACACCAGATTCTGTGTGCTCCAGTTTTAGTGAATCCACCACACTGTGTGCATCTTCAAAATGTGGCTTTTAAAATGCGAGACCAAATTGTGAAAAATGTACCAAAAAAATAAAATGGTGGCATTTTGTTATTTAGATACTCCCTAGTACATCAATCATGTTCTTCAGTTTTTGTTCAACCTGATTTGTTTTTTGCTTGATGATGTCTAAATCCCGACTACACCACATTATGTCCTGGATTAGTCTTTGTGCACTGTCACTGGTGAAATGAGGAGATTGTACTTCCACAACCTGCACATCACCTAAAAGAAAAAATACACACCATGTATTATAAATATGCAGGCATACATCTATTACCTGAATCTGTGGTGTCTGACACTAAACTGTTTCGGTGTCAATTTCAACCACTTCTTCCACCTCTCCTTCCTCCACATCCTGAGGTTGTGGTGTCCTCTGTCCCCCTTCTTTCGGAGGTGGGGGGTTCCTGGTGTCCTCAGACATCCCAAGTCTTTTCTCCCCTATGAGAATCAAACAAAAGGTATACCTAGCACACATATATTTGAGGCCAGAAATAGGAATAGGAAACATCGATTTGAAGTGGGGTACAATTGTTTGTTTTGGCAGAGTTCCAAGCTGAAGACATGATTTTTTCCTTTGTCAAAGCTGGAATACTTACCTTTTTTGAACAAGTTTCACACATGTAGACACCCCAAGTATCCACTGGAGCACCTGTGTGGGTCACCCTAAAAAATGTACTCTGGTGTCCCAAACTAGTGCTCTTAAGTCTAGATGTGTAAACAGCTGCTCAGTGTCCTCTCCTTACATTACACTGAATTAAAGAGGGGTGCCTCTTAAAAAAAAAAAAATTTAAAGTCAGCAGCTACAAATACTGCAGCTGCTGACTTTTAATAATCAGACAGACACTTACCTGTTCCAAGGGTCCCACGATGCGGGGGAACGAAGCCCCGCATGTTCCCCGCTCCGCGGCGCAGTCATTCTTACTGTGTGCACCCACTGCGCATGCGCGAGCGGCGCCGTGATTAGCCGTGCAGTCATCTGGGACCTGTCACGTGTCCCAGATGACTGACAGGAGGGAGGGAGCCCTTCCTGTGCCAAGGGGAAGTGATGTCACCAGCCCAGGCACTGAAGGAGGCAGACTACAAGGGACCGCCTAGCAACAGGCATTTAGAGGCGAGTTTAAAAAAAAAAAAAAATCACAATTTTTTTTTTTTTTTTTAGGAATTTTAATCATCTTTTTTTTTGGTGGAAACACCACTTTAAGTTTGCAATTCATTGTAGTTTCAAAGACATCTAGACGGAAATGTCCTAAACTTCTTTTAATACAATTTAGCATGACCAAATGTAGTTAACCCTGTATCTGCAAAAACATCGCATTTAGTTGGCAAACTAACGTCGTTTCCTACAACCAATTACTGTGCCCACAAACATGAAAGTAGCCATTTTTTAACTGTACAACAGTAAAGGAACGCACATGGAGCAGCATGCAAGTAATAATCATAATAGGAACACACGACAAGTACTTACTTTTTAGAAGCACTTTCTTGATCCTTCTGTACTGATCGTGCTCCCTCAATTTCAGGTCTGACCAGTGTTTCCTCAATTGCTCCTTGGATCGTCGTACCCCAAAATTCCAGACTCTTCACAACTTTAGTTATGATTTTGGCCTTTCGCACATTTGGGTTTAGGTACGGTCCATGCTTCCCATCATAGTCGGCCCTCTTTAATATGTCGACCAGCTCCACCATCTCACCAAAGGACATATTGGAGGCCTTAAATCTCCTCCTGGATCGGGATGTTTCTTGCTCCGGGCTTTCCTCCTTGTCATTACTGTTATTAAGCACCTGCTGTGTCCCCGCCATGTTCCTCTCCCACTGCAATGAAAGACGGGGCAGGGAATATTGTAGAAAGAATGTCAGGGGCGGCGACGCAGGTAGAGTTTTATGCATGCACAGTGTATATAGAGTTAACACGCGTTTGTCGTACGTACGTTGGGTGTGCTGAGAAAGGAGGACGAACGTTCCAACGAAGGTAACATTTTAACTTTGGTACATCAGTGGCCTATACTGATCCAAGATTGAGGCCTATATTGGGATAAGATTAGGAGAGTTTAGCCTGATATTAGTGTTTTTGTCTTGTGTTTTGTTTTGAAGGCAATTTTGAAACAATTCAAAGACCCTGAATTCATGGGCCAGTTCATAGACAGATACAGGGTTATGAGAAATTTGTGGGATGTTAAAAACCCTGTATATCGAAATAAACCAGCTAGGAAGGCATCGCTGGAGAAACTGCTGTAATTTGTGAAGACGCAGGTCCCCGACGCAGACATTGAGTTTGTGGATAAGAAAATTTGTAGCTTGAGAAGCATGTATAGGAAGGAGCTTAATGAGGTCCAGGCTTCCATGAGATCAGTAGCAACAGCAGAGGATGTGTATGTACCCAGTCTGTGGTACTACAACAGGATGCAGTTTCTGGAAGACCAGATTGAAGCCAGGGAATCACTTTCTACACTTACATCCACCCTTCCCTCAACCCCAGGTGAGGCTTCTGAGGACCAACCTGTGCCTTCCATCCTGGAAGAAGTTGATGAGCCCAGCTGGAACCAGCTATAGTATTTTTGAACATATTTATTGTCCGAAAATTATTGTTGTTAACTAGATGTTATTATTGATAACAAATTAATGATTGAATGAACAAAAAGTGTTTTACATATCAATAGAGAGTAGGGGCCAAAAATGATTGGGACAATAATGAAAAATGCTGGGCTCATGATGATAGTCTTTTCTATTTATTAACATTCAATTTGCAACAGTCATGAGCTGAAAATTGTGTGTGATTGATGAACCAAAAACTAAAACTATGTTCCTTTTTCATACACCGGAAGATCTCAGCCAGGACAAGGCTCTGGAAAGTGGCAGCCAGGAGGAGGCGGAGGTAAGTGTCAGCCAGGAGGAGGCGGGGGTAAGTGTTAGCCAGGAGGAGACCAGGCCCAGTAGCCTCACCCAATCCCAGCTGCCTCCCCTCCGCCTTACAACAAAAAGGGCCATGAAGGGGAGTAACATGGAAGAGGCAGCACTGGGCCTCATTAAGGATACTAATGCGGCCCTAAAACACCCCCCAACGCTGAAGAGGCCTATGGCTGCTATGTAGCTGCAAAATTGCAGCAAATGGAGGAGGGCCAACGCTTCATGTGTGAGAATATTATTTTTCAGGCCCTTTAGAAGGGGTTGAGGGGCCAAATTAGTGAGAACATGCACTTATGTGCGTTCACCCATCCTTCTTCTCCTCCTCCTGCCACAAGTACACCTCCAGAGCCACCGCCTCCAAGTAAGGCTGCAGGGAAGTGTGGAGGGAATGCTGCAGGGAAGACAAGACAAGAAAGTGATGGCCTGGGTTCAGTCTGGTCTGACAGAAGACGCAGGCTGTAGTACCACAGCCTGGGGACATATATGTCATCTGCTGCTGTTCATGATCTCTGGGAGTCCTGGACCAGATTGTGCGCCCTATTATATGGATTTTTCAGGCTACCAATTTTTAGTTACAAAGAGTTGATGTGTGCCCTGGGGTACAAAGGCTTCACAAATTCAAGCAGTTTCTCCAGCATTGCCTTCCTCTTTATTTTGTTATGAGCCAGAATAAATGGAGATTTTTTTTTATATGAAAATACTTGCCTATGTGTTTTTCTTCAAAAAGGACAGTTTGTTTGTGAGTAGGCAGGTACATTTCAAAAATACAATGTCAAATTAACAAGGGACAACAAACAACCTCCTTGAGCTTTAAAAATACAAGATAATAATGTTGGTGTGGAAACTTGACACACAAAAAAAAAAAAGCTGCATTAAAAGCTCCAAAAATTTACAGTGTGACGAATGTGCGATCTCCATTACAAACGCTTGTTTTACCAGGGTGGCACAGTGGTGTAGTGGTTAGCACTCTCACCTAGCAGTAAGAAGGGTCGCTGGTTCGAATCCCAACCACGACACTTCCTGCCTGGAGTTTGCATGTTCTCCCTGTGCCTGCGTGGGTTTCCTCCGGGTACTCCGGTTTCCTCCCACAATCCAAAGACATGCAGGTAGGTTAATTGGCTTCTGTCAAAAAATTGGCCCCAGTATATGAATGGGGACCTTGGATTGTGGGCTCCTTGAGGGTAGGGACTGATGTGAGTATGCAATATACTTGGATGGGGACAATTGTAGACACTCGCTCAGGTTGAACTGGATGGACTGATGTCTTTATTCAACCTTACTAACTATGAAACTATGAAACCAGAACGAGCGCTTCCGTCTCGTACTTGATTCTGAGCATGCGTGATTTTTTGCGCGTCAGAATTGCATACAGACGACCCATTTTCAGATAGGAACTTTTCCCGACCGAAAAATAGAGAACATGCTCTCAATCTTTTGCTGACTGGAATTCCAGCAGCAAAAGACCGATGGAGCATACACATGGTCGCATTTTCCGACAAAAAGCTCTCATCAGAGTTTTGCTGGTGGCATTTCCGATCATGTGTATGCGGTATAACAGGTTTTCTTCTAAGATTGCCCTGTATTTGGCTCCATCCATCTTCCCATCAACTCTGACCAGCTTCACTGTCCCTGCTAAAGAAAAGCATCCCCACAACATGATGCTGCCACCACCATGTTTCACGGTCGGGATAATGTGTTCACGGTGATGTGCAGTGTTAGTTTTCCGCCACACAAAGCATTTTGCTTTTAGGCCAAAAAGTTAAATTTTGGTCTCATCTGACCAGAGCCCTTTCTTCCACATGTTTGCTCTGTCCCTCACATGGCTTCTCACAAACTGCAAACAGGACTTCTTATGGCTTTCTTTAAACAATGGCCTTTTTGCCACTCTTTCATAAAGGCCACATTTGTGGAGTGCACAACTAATAGTTGTCCTGTGGACAGATTCTCCAACCTGAGCTGATGATCTCTGCAGCTCCTCCAGAGTTACCATGGGCTTATTGGCTGCTTCTCTGATTAATGCTCTCCTTGCCCGACCTGTTCGTTCAGCTGGACGGCCATGTCTTGGTAGGTTTGCAGTTGTACCATACGCTTTCCATTTTCGGATGATGGAATGAACAGTGCCTAGTGAAATGTTCAAAGTTTGAGATATTTTTCTATAACCTAACCCAGCTTTAAACTTCTCCACAACTTTATCCCTGACCTGTCTGGTGTATTCCTTGGTCTTCATGATGCTGTTTGTTCACTAAGGTTCTCTAACAAACCTCTAAGGGCTTTACAGAACAGCTGTATTTATACAGAGATTAAATTACACATAGGTGGACTTTATTTACTATTTAGGTGACTTCTGAAGGCAATTGGTTCCAGTAGATTTTAGTTAGGGTTATCAGAGTAAAGGGAGCTGAATACAAATGCACGCCACACTTTTTCAGATATTTATTTGTAAAAAAAATTGAAAACCATTTATAATTTTTCCTTCACAATTATGTGCCACTTTGTGTTTGTCTATCACATAAAATACCAATAAAGTACATAAAAAACAATAAAATACATTTATGTTTTTGGTTGTAACATTACAAAATGTGGACAATTTCAAGGGGTATGAATACTTTTTCAAGGCACTGTACATAATTCTGCGGCATTTGTGCAAATACGTTGTAAGCGTTCATCTGTTCTGTGCATGTACTGCATCTTGCTGTGCGTGCGTCTTTCATAACACACTGCTTCCTGGGAAAGGTGTGACCTAGCAATCCCAGGGGGGCAACGCATCCTAGCCTGGAAAGCAGAAAAATCAAGAGAATGATAAAAATAAAACTTTTTTTTTACATTTGTGTAAGAGGGAGGGAAAGGGGAGGGGGGGGGGGGGGGGAAACAAAATGTTGCTTTGCTGAGCAAAGTTCCAACCAAAAATAAGATAAAAAATGAATAGCCCAATAAAAGATAACATGAGAAAAACAGCGTTTGCTGCAATACACAACTCACTAGATGTCCCCATACATGAGCAGTGCACACATATGAAAACGGTGTTCAAACCACACATGTGAGGTATCACCGCGATAGATAGAGCGAGAACAATCATTCTAGCCATATACCTCCTCTGTAATTCAAAACATGCAACCTGTAGAATTTTTTTCATCGTCACCTATGGAGATTTTAAAGGGTTAAAGTTTGTCGCCATTCCATGAGCGGGCCCAATTTTGAAGTGTGACGTGTTAGGTATCAATTTACTCGGCGTAACATTATCTGTCACAATATAAAAAAAATTGGGCTAACTTAACTGTTGTCTTATTTTTTATTCCAAAAAGTGTAATTTTTCCCAAAAAAAAGGGCGCTTTTAAGACCACTGCGCAAATACTCATATGACGCCCAGTCAGGATAACAGAACCACTTCCCGGCCGTCAATCTGCTATAGGCCGGGCGGGAAGTGGTTAAAGAAAAAAAGTATTTTTTTTGTGTTGTTTTAGGGAGAAGCCTCTAAATTGGAGTAATAAATGAGTTTAACTAAATTCTAAAAGTTATTATAGGTAACAGTTGTTTGATAACCTTCTTGGACCTGAGTTGCAAATTTATAGTGACAGTGATCCTGTTCACCTGTTGATCACTAATGTGGGAGAGGAGTTTTTTTTGCGGTTACTGCTGCAACAGCTGCAATGTTTTTTTAAGGCACGTTACAATAATTTTTCAGGATTTTTTTTTTTAAATGAATACAAATTCGAAGCTCCCTGATCAGGGTAAAGAGTGTCCGGCTGAGCGTGGGTAAAGAACGTGACCGGCTGTATCCAATCCAATCATAGCCGGTCACTATGCAGAGTGGTGGGCACGCTGCTCATGCGCATCCCCCGGTGATTGAGAAATTGGCTCTTTACCACGTGACTGGCTGTGTTCAATCACAGCTAGTCACAAATGTCAACAAACTCAAATGCAATGGCTGTTATTGGGTTCTCCTCCTCACACACCGATCACGATGTGCCATTACTGTGCCCAGATTGCCCCCCTGAATAAAGAGGGCCTGTCATCAGTACCTGTCTGAGCTCAGAGTACCTGTCATCCATCCATCCCATCAGAGTACCTGTCATACCATCAGGAGTACCTGTCCCGTGATCCCATCGGAAGTACCTGTCCCATGAGCCCATCGGGAGTATCTGTCCCAGGAGCCCATCGGGAGTACCTGTCCCGTGAGCCCATCGGGAGTACCTGTCCCGTGAGCCCATCAGGAGTACCTGTCCCGTGAGCCCATCAGGAGTCCCGTGAGCCCATCAGGAGTACCTGTCCCGTGAGCCCATCAGGAGTACCTGTCCCGTGAGCCCATCAGGAGTACCTGTCCCGTGAGCCCATCAGGAGTACCTGTCCCGTGAGCCCATCAGGAGTACCTGTCCCGTGAGCCCATCAGGAGTACCTGTCCCGTGAGCCCATCAGGAGTACCTGTCCCGTGAGCCCATCAGGAGTACCTGTCTGTGCAGCCAATTACTACCAAGGTGCAGCCCATTAGTCCCTGACGTGCAGCCCATTAGTCCCTGACATGCAGCTCATTAGTCCCTGACGTGCAGCCCATCAGTGTCACCCATCATACAGCCATGTCGAGAAAAGTATACACTCCAGAAGAGGCATATCAAATACTGAGTCTGACCGATAAGAGCAGCAGGGAGCTCTCATCACCCAATTACAGTTCTGATTCCGATTCTGGTTCGGAATATGAGCCTGTCGAAAGTCAGTACATCAGCATCCGAATTAGAGGAGGAAGTAGTCCGTCCAAAAAGAAGCTACCTGCAATGTCAGACACCCCATTGGCCAATCAGCAAATGCCAACGGAGCTAGACCCCAGGAGGAGAGGCCCAGTACAAGCGCTGCTAGACCCCACAAGCGCTGCTAGACCCCAGGAGGAAAGGCCCCGTACAAGTGCAGGAATGTCACGCCAAAGAATTAGGGCCCAAACCCAGTTTTGGGATGCCTTGGCAAACCCTTTGTGGCTGGCACATTCTAGCACATGTGCAGCCACCCCCCCCCCCCCCTCTTGCACAGCACAGCCAGGTTGCACACTGAACGGTCAACACTGAAGGTTTTTCTGAAAAAAACATTTTTTTATTTATTTTTCCCTGACAAATTAGTTCAAGGCATCGTGGACCAAACCAATCTCTTTGCCCAACAATTCATTGAAAACAACCCCAGCTCAAGCTATGCACGCCTTTTTGAATGGAGACCCCTAACAGTGGAGGAGCTTAAATTGTTTTTAGGCCTAACGCTCAACATGGGACTTACAAAAAAAATTAAGTGCATGCATATTGGTCTACCAACCCTATCCACCACATGCCAATTTTTTCATCTGTCATGTCCAGGTCCCGATATGAAATTATAATGCGCTTCCTGCATTTCAGTGATAACCCCCCCCCCCCCCCCCGAAATCACCCAGACTTTGTTAAATTATATAAAATCCCCCCCCCCCCCCCCGATTGATTTTTTTTATCCAAGAGGTTTGCCAAACTTTATATCCCTGACCAGAACATCTCTGTGGATAAATTCCTGGTCCATTTCACAGGCCAGCTAAGAATCAAGCAGTATGTCCCCAGTAGGAGGGCGAGGTACGGGTTGAAGCTCAACAAGCTCTGTTAAAGCTCCACCAGATATATGTGCATTCCGCGTGCCTTCCGCGTGTATGAAGGCAAAGACTCCAAGCTTTAGCCCACTAAGTGTCCACCGTACATGGGAATAAGCGGAAAAAAAATTGTCTGGGAGTTGGCATTTCCATTCTTGAAAAAGGGGTATCACATTTATATAGACAATAATTATACTAGTTTGCCCCTTTTTCCGCCACCTATACCTGAAGAATACTTTGGCCTGCAGTACAGCAAGGAAAAACAGAAAGGGCTTCCCACAGAGTCTAGTCACCACAAGGCTACAAAGGGGGAATCGACAAGCTTGATAAACTAGGAGGTGTTGGCTGTGAAGTGGAGGGAAAGGAAAGATGTGTACATCATGTCCACCATCCATGATAACACCTCGGTGGAACTTCGCAGAAGATGTGGCCCCGTTCGAAAGCCTTCCTGTATCCACAAGTACAATAAATTCAAGGGGGGTGGATTTAAATGATCAAATGTTGCAGCCCCATCTATCAACACAAAAATCCCTCTTCTGGTATAAAAAAAAGTCGCAATTTACTTTTTTCATTTGGCCATGTATAATTCTTTCATCGTCTATCAAAAATCAACGGAAACACCCAACACATTCCTAAAGTTTACTGAAGACATTGTCACTGCCCTGATCCATCAACAAGGATACCCACAGAAAGCATTTGCTCCAATTGTGTCAGCAGACTACATGAGCGTCATTTTCCCGACCATATTCCACCATCAGGAGCCGGAAGAAGACGCCAAAAAAACAATGTCGGATGTGCACCAAAAGAGGAGTTAGGAAAGACACCAGTTTCAGTTGTCCTCAATGTCCCTCCCAACCTGGCCTTTGCATCGGAGAATGCTTCAGATGCTATTACACTCTTTTAAACTATTAGCCCATGTTTTTAATAGACTGAAAGTTCCCTGTTTTTAATTTCTGTCCTGAATATTTCCCTGGTGCCTCAACCAACCATATCATTGCCTTCCATGTGAATTGACCCTGGCCTGTATATCGACTATGCCTCTGCCTGCCGTCTGCATCCACCTTGCTTTTCACGTGAACTTACCCTGGACTATAGACTATGCTTCCGCCTACTGTCTATTTCTGCCTTTTACCTGCACTAACCTTGGCCTGTTGACCATGTTTTTGCCTGCCCCTTAGACTGATCTTTCACCCTGCTACACAGGGGTCTCACATATGTGAGGGGCTCCAGAAGAGTGTTCTGAGTTGAGAAAATAGGATTTTTTGTACTCACCGTAAAATCTTTTTCTCTTATATTCACCGACCAACACAGCTCCTCTCTTAGCCATTGTGTTGTTATGCCACCTTTAGAAGAATACTAGGCATTACTTGTTATGCAACACACAGAACTTTCCAGTTCCGCTCAGGGGGCGGTCCCTTGGGTAACAACCCTCCAGCCTGCCATGCAGCCATCAGTACGTCAACAAGCAGTATAACGTAAAGAAAAAATAGGAGGGGCGGTGCTGTGTCGGTCGGTGAATTACAGAGAAAAGGATTTTCCTGACGCCTTCATGGCAGCACACACTGGGTTGTGACTCCGCCCCCACAACCTGACAGGATTGGTTTAACTATAAAGTTGAAGGGGAGACCCCCCGCTGCATTCTCCTTTTTTTCCTCACCTGACAGGTTGGACGGATAGGTTTCTCCTACTACAGATGAATAAGCCTCTTACCGCAATCGCCCCAGCAGGTTCAAGCCTCTCCTGTTTGGAAGTCCCTCCTGTACAGTCTCTAAAGGAGCTTCTATGGAGGGAACCCCCATTCTGGTGGTCTCAGGGGGCGACGAGGATTCTGGCAAGTAATACAAGCTTTAAAGAAGCTTTTCATTTCGCAGTGGACTCCCTTATCCTTTTTTCTCTGTCCCCCCTTTATGCATTAAATCGCTTGCACCGTTTTTAGAAAAAAAAAGAAGGGGATATATGTATATAACTGGTTTCTCTCTGGGCCTGCTGGCCCTTGTTGTCCTCCGATGGCAGCGCTGTACGTTTCCTCCATCGCGTCCCGCACCGCACATGCGCGCTACAGGGCCAGGTAAACACCGCTGTATTCTCGGTGTACTGTGCCCTGATCCAAGATGGTGCTGGGACACTCGGGACGTATCCGCGCATGCGCGAGAGCGTCATTCGGGCGCCGCAATGGCGCCATTTTCAAATATGGAACTTTTTTCTTCTGGCTCCCTGTGCAACTCTGCATGCTGGAAAGAAGGAACGGTTACTGCTCTGCACTAACCAAGCTCTCAAGACACAAGGTAAGTCCCTGTAAGGGCTCCAATACATGTAAACTATATACAAGATTTAAATAATTAAATAAATAAACTTTAAATGAATGAAATAAATAAATAAATTAAATTAATAAATAAATGTTTTAAAAAAAAAAAAAATGAAAAATATATAAATAAATTAAAAAATAATAAATAAATAAATAAAAAAAAAATATAGGTATATATATATATATATATGGATGTATATAGGTATATATAAAAAAAAAAAAAAAAAAAATGTGAAAATATACGTCTATTTCTTGTTCATTTCCAGACTGCCCTGTCTCCTTGTTTTTCCCTATGGAGTCCACTGCCCACGCAGACCACCATCAGCAAACTAGGTAAGAGGCCGGACCAGATAGGTAAGTATTGAAGGGGAGAAAAAAGAGTGCCAGACCGCTAAACGCTGCATTTCTTTTGGCAGCCCGGCGAGATCAAGAACCACAAGTTCCATGGGAAAAGATCAAGCCATACCTCAAGCAAGAGGTCCCGCAGGAGCCGTTCAAGATCTCCTTCCCGTCATCGAAGACACAGCCGCTCACGGCGTAGCTACTCACGTCACAGTCGCTCCCGTCGAAGCAGGTCAAATCGCAGGAGGTCTCCCTCCTCGCATCATCGAAGCCGCCACACCCGTCCTGCAGCTAATGCCTGCTGGGTATGCGGCGCTCCAGCACTGCCAGACAAGCTTGCCTGACGCTCTTGCTTCAATGAAGCCACTACAGAGAAGGAAGCGGACGCAAGGATGGCGACAGACCTCATAAGGGAGTCAGTGCGGGAGTCTCTACTAGAAACAACAGCACCACCTTTGGATAGGGCTGATCCCAGTACATCCTCAGCGGAGCCTCCTCACACCCAGGCCTCGGACTCTTCCTCTGAGGGCGAGGTTCAAGATATGTCAGCAGGTTTTGACTTTTCTCTGGTGGAGCCCTTCGCAAAGTCAGTTAAGGAGGCGATCGGCTGGGAAGACGACAAGGCGGAACCCCAAAAAATTCGGAAATACTTTCCAAACTTAAAAAGGGATCCAGAATCCTTTCCATTTATAGAAGAACTTGAGGATCTCATAAAGGATGAATGGGAGAGGTCTGACAAACGATCTAGTCTGACCAACAGGCTGGCCAAGATGTATCCCTTGAAGGAATCAAAAATAAACCCCTTGATTAACGCTCCCGTCGTCGACGCTTCTTTGATGCGCCTCGCCCGCCACGTCACATTACCGATCGAGGATGCTGTCTCCTTTCGAGATGTGCTCGATCGGAAGATGGACCTGGAGTTGAAAAAGGCCTATTCCACAGCTGGGGGAGCCTGCAGACCCGCAATTGCTACAGCAGCAGTAGGCAGAGCCATCTCGGGATGGACATCGAAAATAGAAAAGGACCTGCAGGATGGCGTTGAGATGGAAAAAATTATTTCCTCTCTACAAGAAATCAGACTGGCAGGGGATTTCGTAGCGGAGGCGTCTGTAGATGTCATTAGGTCGTCAGCCAGAACTATGCTGGCGTCAGTAACGGCAAGAAGAGCCCTATGGCTCAAACCATGGATGGCCGATACTGCATCCAAGATGAACTGGTGCAGGATCCCGTACGACGGCGCAAATCTGTTCGGTCCCAAATTAGACTCGGCCATCTCCAAGGTGACAGGAGGGAAGTCGGGTCTAATTCCCTCCGATAGAAGACCCAAGACGCAGAAAGGGCCGGTATATAGACGCAACCTCCCGAACAAATACAGAGAAGCCAGATCCTACCGCCCTGGTAAGGAATTTAGGAGGGACTGGAGGAACACAAAGCCTGCCTTTCTGAGAATGCAGAAAGCCAAGACCACCCCGGCAGGGGAACAGCAGAAGTCATTTTGAAATTTTGCCTGTCCACCCGGCTCAGGTGGGCGCCAGGCTAAAAAGCTTCTCCCAAATCTGGACAAATCACATAAAAGATTTATGGACGTTATCTACAATAAAATTCGGACACAAGTGGAGGTTTATAAGCAGACCTCCGGGAAATCACTTCCAGGCAACCAGACTACCATCCTCACTACCCAGGAGAAGTCTACTAATAAGATATGTAGCAGAACTGAAGCAGAAGGGGGCAATACTGGAAGTCCCATCATGTCAAAGGGGGAGAGGATTCTACTCCCCCCTGTTCCTGGTGAAGAAGAAAACAGGAGACCTACGTCCGGTGTTGGACCTCAAAAGGCTCAACAAAGGCATCAAGGTGGAGGCCTTCAAAATGGAAAGCCTCCAGTCCATACTTCTGGCAGTGAATCTGGGCGACTGGATGCTTTCAATAGACTTATCGGACGCTTATCTTCATATACCAATCCATCCAGCTTTTCAAAAATTCCTTCGGTTTGCCATAAACCAATGCCACTTTCAATTCCAGTGCCTCCCATTCGGCATCTCCTCGGCACCCAGAACTTTTACAAAAGTTCTATTACCTTTGGTGGCACTCCTCAGAGAAAGAGGATTACGGATTCACCATTATCTGGACGACATCCTGCTTTTAGCGGAAGACCAAGGGACGCTGATCCATCACCGGAAAATCCTACTTACAACTCTCCAGAAACTCGGTTGGATAATCAACTGGAAGAAGAGCAGTCTGCAACCCACCCAAAATATGATATTTTTGGGAGCGGATTTAAACACCAGCACAAACAAAATACAACTCCCACAAGAGAAGATCCAGCCTCTAATTCAGAAGATGCAGAGACTACTGTCCACAAATCATCTACCAGCCAGAGCTTGTCTGAGTATACTGGGATCCATGTCCGCAACCATACCAATGGTGCCATGGTCGCAGTGGCACATGAGAACCCTGCAGAACTCATTTCTCAGGCAGTGGGATGGAGTATCGATGCATCAGACCATCTCTATCCCCAAAGCAGTAAAACGATCAATATGGTGGTGGACGCGTCAGAGCAACCTCAAGAAATACAAACCCATAGTCCCTCCGGATCCCGAAGTTGTCACCTCGGATGCCTGCCAGAGCGGTTGGGGAGCCCATTTCCAAGATCGGGCAGCCCAAGGTCGATGGCATTTTCAGGCTCAAGGGCTAGTCTCGAACATTCTGGAACTCAGGGCAGCCTTCCATGCGTTAAAGGCATTTACACCACTCCTAGAGGGGAAAAATGTGCTGATCAGGATGGACAACAGGGTGGCAGTGTCCTATATTCAGAAACAAGGAGGTACCAGGAGTGCCACTCTGATGGAGGAAGTCCGACCCAATGGGCCCAAACACACCTAGCAAGTTTAAATGCAGTTTACGTTCCAGCGGCTCAGAACATGCTAGCCGATTACCTAAGTCGGGAAACGTTGTCCAACAACGAGTGGTCATTGAGCCCTCAGGCATTCTCTCTCCTTACAGAAGCCTGGGGAATGCCAGAAATAGACTTGGCAGCCACTCCGATGAATACCAAATGCCACAGGTTCCTGACGAGGGGCTCATTTCCATCAGCAGAGGGAATAGACTGCCTGATTCACCCATGGGACTTCAAGTTGGGGTACATATTCCCTCCAACCCCATTAATTGCGAGGTTCCTATCCAGACTCCGGAGATCCTCAGTAACGGTATTAGCGGTAATCCCAATGTGGCCGAGAAGGCCGTGGTTCACGACCCTCTTGCAACTCAGCCTTCAACCTCCAATTCCTCTTCCAATAACCCCGGACCTTCTATCTCAGGGGCAGTTCCTTCACCCAGCACCAGAGAAGTTACACCTGATGGCCTGGAGATTGAGAGGGTTAGACTGAGGGCACAAGGCTGTTCTCAAGAGGTTATATCGACCCTGATGCAAGCCAGGAAAGTATCCACTAATACCATCTACATGAGGGTTTGGGAGAGATTCTGCTCCTTGGCACAACAGAAAAGATGGAATCACCTTTCTCCAGAACCATTCCAAATCCTAGAGTTCCTCCAGTTAGGGGTGAACAAAGGGCTAAGCTCAAGTACCCTTAAAGTACAAGTGTCAGCCCTGTCAGCAAAGACAGGTACTAGGTGGGCATTCCACCCCCTAGTAATCCAGTTCCTAAAGGCCTGCCTAAAGATCAAACCTCCCAGGAAACCAGTTTTTCCATCATGGGACCTATCAATAGTCCTCCACGCTTTCTCCAACCCTCCGTTTACTCCATCCGAAACCATATCTCTATGGGACTTGACCTTGAAGCTATCATTCCTCATAGCAATAACATCAGCAAAGAGAGTGTCAGAGATCCAAGCACTAATGATCTCGGAACCCCACTTAGTCCTCTTACCCGACAGAGTAATTCTAAGACCGTCAGAGCACTTCATACCTAAAGTAGCAACTTCTTTCCACTACAATCAGGACATCATCCTTCCATCCTTCACTGACGATCAGGGTGAACCACATCCGTTGGACATCAAAACAACCATTTCTAACTACCTAGCAGCTACCACCTCCTTTAGAAAGACGGATTCTCTTATGGTCATTCCCCATGGAACCAGACGCGGGCAAGCAGCCTCCTCACGTACTATCTCGTCCTGGCTAGTCAGAGCCATTAAAAAGGCATACTCCACTCAGCATATGATGATACCTGAAGATATCAAGGCTCATTCTACTAGGGCAGTGGCTACCTCCTGGGCAGCGTATTGCAGGGTCTCACCAGAGACAATATGCAGAGCAGCGACATGGTCCTCCAGACATACGTTTATTTCTCACTACAAAGTGGATTCTGCCCATTTGTCCATGTCAGACTTCGGAAGATCCGTTGTTAGAGCCAATTCTTCCGCATTATAGGAATAAACATTATTTTACTTGCACCCACCCGACTGGCGAGTTATTTCCCAGTGTGTGCTGCCATGAAGGCGTCAGGAAAACGGAAAATTGTATACTCACCTTTCCGTAATTTTCCTTTCCTGACGCATCTTCATGGCAGCACACAATTTCCCACCCCGTTTTTGTGATAATATATACAGAGAATGCAGCGGGGGGTCTCCCCTTCAACTTTATAGTTAAACCAATCCTGTCAGGTTGTGGGGGCGGAGTCACAACCCAGTGTGTGCTGCCATGAAGATGCGTCAGGAAAGGAAAATTACGGAAAGGTGAGTATACAATTTTCCGTTTTATGGTTAGTACAAAAAATCCTATTTTCTCTTATATTCACCGACCGACACAGCTACTCTTAACCATCGAGGGGTGGGAAAAAACAGCATAAAAAAAAAAAAACTTCATCCACCAGGCCAGTGGGAACTAGTGAAACTTTACCCACAAAAAAAACACAGTGCGTGGATAATCCACCACAAAAACAGGGTACCCTCAACAGGAGTGACTACCCACAACCGCACCAAAACCGCGGAATGTAATGCAACAGCGCATTAACTTAACGGTACTGTGTTTTTCATCGGAAAACCAGGAAAAAATAAAAATATTGCATACTCAATTGCAACTATACGGCCGCCTGCAAAACTTTGCGCCCAAAACAGGCATCAGCCGATGCACTGACGTCTACCTTGTAGAATTTGGTAAACGTGTGTACAGATGACCAGGTCGCCGCTTTACACACTTGAGCGACAGACGCTTGGTGTCGGAAAGCCCAAGACGTTCTGATTTCCCTTGTGGAGTGGGCCGTGACCGGAAAGGGGGGCACCTGCCCCTTTAAGGCGTAGGCTTGTACTACGATGTGTCTGCTCCACCTAGAAATGGTGGCCGACGAGACCGCCATGCCTTTCTTTGGACCAGCCACCGAAACAAACAGTGAGTCTGACTTCCGGAAGGGAGCTGTGGCAGACAAATACACCTTCAGAGCCCGAACCACGTCCAACGGGTGAAGGGCCACCTTCCTAGGATGTGTCGGCTTAGGACACAGGGATGGTAACACAATGTCCTCATTGATGTGAAACGCTGAGACCACCTTCGGCAGAAAAGACGGCTGCGGACGCAACACCACCTTATCCTTGTGGATAACCAGATCGGGAGACTTGCAGGACAAGTCCGCCAGTTCCGAAACCCTCCTGGCTGATGTGATGGCCACTTTCTGGGAAAGTCAATAGGGGAATCTCCCTGATATTTTCAAATGGCGGTTTCTGAAGCGCCGATAACACCAGGTTCAGATCCCACGGAGGTAACGGTGGACGTACCCAGGGCCAGATTAAGAACATCATGGGCCTGGTGCTGAGGATTTTGGTGGGGCCTTTTATAAACAATAAATAAATAAAAATGCAAAAAAAATTTGTTATAACAAATTAAAGAGAGAGAGGCAGGATGAGAGAGAGAGAGAGAAAGGGGAAGAAAGAGGTTTTAGGGGTAAGGGAAAGAGGATGAGAGAGAAAGGGGGGATGAGAGAAAGAGGATGCACATGAGCATGCATGGGAATAACATCAACGCAGCCCAGCCAAGGCAAGTGACCAAAGGCACAGAACCCAGAAGGAAGACCAGGTGAAGATGGAAGCACCCGGGCCGGATTGATCACAGCACAGCACTGGAGGGCTCAGTCTGACAATTTGAGTGTACCCTAATGTGCTAATATGCTGTGCATACTTGTACATAATGGCATAACCTACCTAAGGGCCTCTAAAAAATAGTAATGTTAGAAAAGTTTACTACCGCTTTAATATCATTGGAACCTAGGAGCCTCTCATGGGGCCCCCTACTGACCGCATAGTTGCCAACATTTCAAAAATATTTTCAGGGACATTTTCAGGTTTTTTTACAAGTGCTATATTTACAGTAGCTGACATCCCCTATGTTCATCTATACATCACAATAGTGATCACAAAATTAAATAAGTGCTAATAATGGGGCAGAACAAATATGAGAACTGAGATTTCCTTTAGTTGACCTAACAAAAGCGTGCCCATTATTGTTGGTAACATTGAGGATATTCAGTATAATTTTAAAGAACTGTTTTTGTGGGTAAGAGGCATAGGGGAGGATAATGGATGGTATAAAAGTGGGAAGTATGTGCAGGTGAGGGAGAGGAATGTGGAGGGTCTAACAGTGGGCACCATTTACATGAGAGGAGTGCGGAGGGTACGACAGAAGGCACTATGTACAGGAGAGGAGTGTGAAGAGTATGACAGTGGGCAGTATGCACAGCAGAGGAGTGTGGAGGGTATGACAGTGAGCAGTATGTACAGGAGAGGAGTGTGGAGGGTACGACAGTGGGCACTATGTACAGGAGAGAAGTGTATGACAGCGGCACTATGTACAGGAGAGGAGTGTGTAGGATATGACAGCGGGCGCTATGTATAGGAGAGAAGTGTGGAGGGTATGACAGTGAGCAGTATGTACAGGAGAGAAGTGTGGAGAGTATGACAATTGGCACTATGCATAGGAGAGGAGGATGAAGGAATCATGGAAGGAAAAATGTAAAGGTTTGTGGAAGGATGTTTAGGGACTTGAAATTACACCAATTAAGCAGAGTCCAGCCATAATCGATCTATGTATGGGCTACCTGTTTTTACACAAGTCAACCTATTAACCAACTTGAGTACAACCAGCCTGTCAGGTTTTCCCCAAAACAATCAGTGCTGCCAGCTACAGTGCCTTGCGAAAGTATTCGGCCCCCTTCAACTTTTCAACCTTTTGCCACATTTCAGGCTTCAAACGTAGATATAAAATTTTAATTTTTTGTGAAGAATCACCAACAAGTGGGACACAATTGTGAAGTGGAACGAAATCTATTGGATTTTGGAAACTTTTTTAACTAATAAAAAAATGAAAAGTGGGGCGTGCAAAATTATTCGGCCCCCTTGCGTTAATACTTTGTAGAGCCACCTTTTGCTGCGATTACAGCTGCAAGTCGCTTGGGGTATGTCTCTATCAGTTTTGCACATCGAGAGACTGAAATTCTTGCCCATTCTTCCTTGCAAAACAGCTTGTGCTCAGTGAGGTTGGATGGAGAGCGTTTGTGAACAGCAGTTTTCAGCTCTTTCCACAGATTCTCGATTGGATTCAGGTCTTGACTTTGACTTGGCCATTCTAACACCTGGATACGTTTATTTGTGAACCATTCCTTTGTAGATTTTGCTGTATGTTTGGGATCATTGTCTTGTTGGAAGATAAATCTCTGTCCCAGTTTCAGGTCTATTGCAGACTCCAACAGGTTTTCATCCAGAATGGTCCTGTATTTGGCTGCATCCATCTTTCCCTCAATTTTAACCATCTTCCCTGTCCCTGCTGAAGAAAAGCAGGCCCAAACCATGATGCTGCCACCACCATGTTTGACAGTGGGGATGGTGTGTTGAGGGTGATGAGCTGTGCTGCTTTTACGGCAAACATATCGTTTTGCATTGTAGCCAAAAAGTTTGATTTTGCTTTCATCGGACCAGAGCACCTTCTTCCACATGTTTGGTGTGTCTCCCAGGTGGCTTGTGGCAAACTTTAGACGAGACTTTTTATGGATATCTTTGAGAAATGGCTTTCTTCTTGCCACTCTTCCATAAAGGCCAGATTTGTGCAGTGTACGACTGATTGTTGTCCTATGGACAGACTCTCCCACCTCAGCTGTAGTTCTCTGCAGTTCATCCAGAGTGATCATGGGCCTCTTGGCTGCATCTCTGATCAGTCTTCTCCTTGTCTGAGCTGAAAGTTTAGAGGGACAGCCAGGTCTTGGGAGATTTGCAGTGGTCTGATACTTCTTCCATTTCAAAATGATCGCTTGCACAGTGCTCCTTGGGATGTTTAAAGCTTGGGAAATCTTTTTGTATCCAAATCCAGCTTTAAACTTCTTCACAACAGTATTACGGACCTGCCTGGTGTGTTCTTTGGTCTTCATGATGCTCTCTGCGCTTTCAACAGAACCCTGAGACTATCACAGAGCAGGTGCATTTATACAGAGACTTGATTACACACAAGGTGGATTCTATTTATCACCATCAGTCATTTAGGACAACATTGGATCATTCAGAGATCCTCGCTGAACTTCTGGAGTGAGTTTGCTGCACTGAAAGTAAAGGGGCCGAATAATTTTGCACACACCACTTTTCAGTTTTTTATTTGCTAAAAAAGTTTAAAATATTCAATAGATTTCGTTCCACTTCACAATTGTGTCCCACTTGTTGGTGATTCTTCACAAAAAATTAAAATTGTATATCTTTATGTTTGAAGCCTGAAATGTGGCAAAAGGTTGAAAAGTTCAAGGGGGCCGAATACTTTCGCAAGGCACTGTATAGTTAGCAACACTGATCATTGTATTCACTGGCAGAACACAATAACACTGCAGGAGTGATTCCCCCATCCACAGGTCAGCAGGTGAGAGGGTGTGTGGGGACAGGCTAGTCAGTGGCTGTCTAGGCACTGGCTAGTAGGCACTGCTACCACCAGACGTGGTAGCAGCTTCAACTGAGGAAAAGCATAGATCAGCTGATACTGACCCCACGGAGCTACCAGCGCGCCTGACGCATCTGCCCAAGGATCTCTTGTCCTGGACACGAATCTCTGCACCTTCCGATTGAGACGGGAGGCCAGAAGATCCACGTCTGGTGTGCCCCACTTCAGGCACAGTAGCCTGAACACCTCCGGACACAACGCCCATTCTCCTGGGTCCAGCATCTGGCAACTCAGATAGTCCGCCTGCCAGTTCTCCACTCCTGGAATGTAAATGGCCGACAGGGCCGGTACATGTCGCTCTGCCCACCGAAGTATGTGAGCGACCTCCTGTGCGGCGGCTGAGCTTCTTGTTCCTCCTTGGTGATTCATATATGCCACCGCAGTGGCATTGTCCGACTGGATCCTGATCGGACGCCCCTGCAGTCTCACTGACCATGTGGAGAGACATAGCCTGATCGCTCTCAGCTCGAGCAGATTGATCGCAATTTGGATTCCTCCGTCGACCAGAGGCCCTGAGCCGACTGAACCCCCATCACTCCACCCCAGCTGGATAGACTCGCATCCGTAGTGATCACTGTCCATTTTAGAGGAAGGAACGACTTCCCGGATTGAAGCACCGAGGGCCTCAGCCACCAGATCAGTGAATTTCTGACTAGCTGGCTCACCTGGATCTGTCGAACCAGGGTCAACTGAGATTTGTTCCACTATGATAAAATCTCCTTCTGTAGAACTCTGGTGTGGAACTGGGCATATGGTACTGCCTCGAAGGAGGCCACCATGAGACCCAGGACTCGCATACAGAAGCGAAGCGGCGACCGCTTGTGGTTCATCGGAAGTTTTACCGCGGCTCTGAGAGTTTGCAGCTTGTCTGAAGGGAGAAAAACTCTTGCTTCCCTGGAGTCCAGAAACAAGCCTAGGTACTCCAAACGCTGGGTCGGTACTACCACCGACTTCCTTAGGTTTAACAGCCACCCAAACTCTTGCAGGGTCTGCACGGTGATCGCCACATCCTCCTCTAACTCTGAGTTGGAAGATGCTCTCAGGAGGAGATCGTCTAAGTATCCCACAATCACGATCCCACGTTGCCGCAGAAACGCCAAAACTGGAGCCAATACCTTGGTAAAGACTCTGGGGCTGATGCCAAACCAAAAGGGAGAGCCACGAACTGATAGTGGGCTTCCCCAACCGCAAACCGCAGAAACCTTTGATGCCGGAGGCACATGGGTATGTGCAGGTACGCATCCTGGATGTCCAAGGACACCAGGAAGTCCCCTTGATGAGCGAACTGATTCCATTCTGAACCGCTGCACTTTCACAAAGTGGTTGAGAGCTTTCAGATCCAATATTGGACGTACCCCTTCCTTCTTGGGAACCACAAACAGGTTTGAGTAGAATCCCTGGAAATGTTCCGATTCCGGAACAGGTACAATAACCCCGCAATACAGCAGGTCCCTTACTGCCCCCAAGAGGGCCGGGGAAACGGGTATGCTGGAGGGGAAGAATCTGTTTTGTGGCCAAGAGAGGAACTCTATTTTGTAGCCGCACAAAATCAGATCGCAGACCCATTGATCGGACAGTCGAGAGGACCGCCGCGCTGCAAACTCCCGAAGGCGTCCCCCCACGAGACATGGGTGGGGGAAAACCTTCATGCGGTAGCACTTTTGTTAGCAGGCTTGTTAGGCTTGCGTTTCCAGGGACGTTTCTGTCCTTCCGTGATCGTCCTGTTGGACTGGGGGCGTTTGGCCGAAGCTCCGGGCGGACGAAAAAGACGTTTATGTGCGGAGCGTGGCTCCTTAGCCTTCCTGGCCTGTGGGAGTAGAGTACTCTTACCACCTGTGGCATTCTTAATAAGGTCACCCAAAGAGGCTCCAAGGGCCGGTCGCCAAGGAAGGGAAGATCCGTCAGGGCTTTTTTAAATGCCTGGTCAGCCGACCAGCATTTTAACCAAATCAAGCGCCTCAGCACCACTGCTGACACTGAAGCCCTGGATAACAGGGAGAGAGTATACAGGGCCGTGTCACAAACGTACTTAAGGCCTTGCACTAGCAGGAGAAGCCTGTTGTTCCCCCAATTCGCGGTGCAACAGTTTCGCCCACTCAGTGTCTGCGACACCAGTGCAGATGCCAGTACTGGTCGCATGGCTGACCCCACCACCGTAAACAAGGAACGAGCTACTGCCTCGGCCTTCCTGTCCCTGGGATCCTTAAAGGCAGGAGTCCCTTCTACTGGGATCGTGGTTACTTTGTTTAACCTGGATACTGGGGGGTCCACGACCGGAGGAGCTGACCACTTTTTGAGAAGGCTCTCCTCAAAAGGGTAACGCACCGCCATGTATTTGGGGACCGAAAAGGTCCGTTGCGGTCGACCCCATTCCTTGTAAATGAACTTGTCAAAATAAGTCAGATACGGGAACACCTTAGGTGTTATGGGACCCAAAAGGGACCACTACCTCAGCAGAGGAATCTGCTGGCTCCTGAATCTTCAGGGTATCACGCACAGCTGTGATAAGAGCTCCAACAAGCGCTTTGTCGCGCACAGACCCGGACGGAGACTCATCCTCGCTGTCCGAACAGTCCTGGTCAACATCATCTGACATGACAGAGCAGGGGTCACCAGCCTCAGCGGGTCCCAAGTCTGCGTCAGAAATCTCCCCAGAGGACAGGGGGCATGGGCCGCTTTTTAGCACCTTTGCGCCCACGCACCGCCTCCATCTTGGCAACGAACGAATTGAGGACTGCCGACAAGGTGTCCAAGGGTACTGCGCAGTCCGCAGGCGACTCGGTTGCAATTGCCTGGATTTCGGGGGAAGAAACACCAGTTTCTGAAGTCATGCTGACCCTACCCTGTCTGCCACCCAAAGGGGACTTAGGACAGTGACAGTCCCACCCTCCTTACTCCTGCTGGCTGAGGGGCCCTTTCCCGCAGGACTTACCACCCTGAGGGGTTCTGCGCTATTCAGCAGGTAGTGCCTGTAGTCTCTGTTGGCACCCAGGTGCAGAGGAAACTGCTAATGGCACTGAAACCTCCCTGTAGTGTGCTCAGGCTCAAAGAAAATGGCTGCCTGGCGTTCAGTGTAAGGACATTAAACACAGGGAAAATGGCCGCCAGAACACAGGAGCACATGCTGCTGCTAGAGAACACTGAAAAAACGTGTTCAGGCTTCCAGAAAATGGCTGTCAACAAAAACAGGGAAAATGGCCGCCGAAGCCCATGCCCACACCTAAGATGGCCGCCGAATGTAGAACCATGAGGGACAAACACTTCACAGGCACCTCCAAGGGCATGGAGAACAGGACCCAGGACACAGCCAGCGCTAAACCTCCCCAGGTGAGAGCCCTGCACAGACACACACACCCCACAGCAGCATACAGGGAGGGAGAGGGGAACAGGGAGAGAGGAGATGGGGGAGAGAGGGGCCCCCGAATCGACCGCCCAAGGAATGCCCAGCTGCTCAACCCCACCGAGGCAGGGAGAGCTGTACTTACCAATCCTGAAGAGCTGGGAGACATTCCATTGCAGAACTACTCACTGATCAGTACAGGGTAGCTGCTGGCCCGGCATACTGTGACGCAGACATCAGTAGCCCGGTCATATGTATTCCCTGGAGCATAAAAGCTCACCGACCACCTCTGGAGCTGAGGTTTCGTCGTGGCCTGCCGAGCCGTAGCTGCGACCTGCACACGCTCGATGGCCGGACTGGGGAGACTACAAGGATAAGGGTATCCAGCCTGTCACCCAGCCGGCTGTTGATAGCAGATCACAGGATCTATCATCTTGCGCAAAAAACAGGCTTCTGCAGAAAAATAGACGGACCAATGGGCCTGCCAGGGTTCCTAGGCTAGGCAAAATAAAACTGATGGCTGCATGGCAGGCTGGAGGGTTGTTACCCAAGGGACCGCCCCCTGGGCGGAACTGGGAAGTTCTTTGTGTTACATAACAAGTAATGCATAGTATTCTCCTAAAGGTGGTATAACAACCCAATGGCTAAGAGAGGAGCTGTGTCGGTCGGTGAATATAAGAGAAAAACTGTTTTTGATTTTCTATGTTCCCAGAACAGGGTCTGGTTGTCTGGAGGCTTCAAATAAATTTGGGTGGGAGAAGCCTCTACCCCGTCCCCATTCTTTCCTGACTGAGGCCCTAAGCTTGATGGTCCTGCCTGCACTCTGGACAAATACTTTGGCTGTGCTGACAATATCTCTGCCTGCACTGACCCAGGACTTTATGGTCCAAGTGCCTGTTGCCTGGACCAATACTTTGGCTGTACTGACCATATCTATGGGCGGCACAGTGGTGTAGTGGTTAGCACTCTCACCTAGCAGTAAGAAGAGTCGCTGGTTCGAATCCCAACCACGACACTTCCTGCCTGGAGTTTGCATGTTCTCCCTGTGCCTGCGTGGGTTTCCTCCGGGTACTCCGGTTTCCTCCCACAATCCAAAGACATGCAGGTAGGTTAATTGGCTTCTGTCCAAAAATTGGCCCTTGTATATGAATGGGGACCTTAGATTGTGGGCTCCTTGAGGGTAGGGACTGATGTGAGTGTGCAATGTACAGTGATGGGGACAATTGTAGACACTCGCTCAGGTTGAACTGGATGGACTGATGTCTTTATTCAACCTTACTAACTATGAAACTATGAAACTATGAAACTATGCCTACTGCCTATGCTAACTATGGACAGTATTTCTGCCTGCAGCATGGATGATCCTTTTGCTGCTGCTGACCATGTCCCTGCCTGCTACATGGACCAATGCTTTGGCTGTGCTGACAACATATCTACCTGTACTGATTATGGACAGTATTCCTGCCTGCTGCCTGTTTTGCTGTCGCTGTCCACTTTTCTGCCTGTTTCCTGGACTGTTGCTCTCCTCTGTGGACTACTGCACTACTAAAAACGCAGGTAATCTTTTCTTTACCCTTTACTCAGCAGAATGTACTTTGGTTTGGAATTGGTATGTACAGTACATGGGAAAAGTAAACGGCGCTTGACAAAATTAAAAAAACAAATAATATCTAAAAAGTGCGCCAGTTAACTGGTTAAATTAGAATAGCAATAAAAACCACAACAATAAGAAAATAAGAAAAAAATATAATATGAAGGATTGAAATAATGACCAGTTCAATCACATCAGTCCATACTCATTCCTCATCTACTGGCAATGCTATGAAGATCTTTCATTGGCAGAAGTGTAAAAATTGTATTTTAAAAGCAAACAGTAAAGTCCAAATATATCTTGATTAAACACCACGGTGACTTCACATATGCATTCTAGAGTGAAGAGAAGTGGCCGGCCACCAAGATAATAACGCGCTTACCAGATGGCGAAGCGAAATAAGAATATATTCTGGCCCGTCGGCAGCCTGAAGCATGTGTTGTGGACCTTACAGCGCACTGGATCAAGACCTTGCACTAAAATCGACACTCGGATATTCCACAGGGCTTTTTCCAATATAGGCTCAAAAAGAAAAGAGACCACCCAACTTGCATTGCCAATAAATAATAAAAACAATTAATTTGATTCTACAACTCGGATTAACATGGAGAAGATAGACCTTCCTTTTACTACTCTGTCTGCTGATGCAGGATGGATGATTTCTTCTCTCCTGCACTGACAATCTCTCTGTACAGAAAAAGCTGACGGTGGAGATCAGCCAGTTCCCTGGTTCGGAACCACAAAGATTTGCGTTGTGCGTGAATACAGTCACACCCGCTCGTTGGGACCGCACACATGCTTGCGCATGCACACATAGAATGTTCCAGTGCACACCCAGTTTATTTAAGCTGTGTAGGCCAAGCATATGGTGCTTCCAGAAGGCAGCTGTGGGACACAGAAGGCAGCTGTGGCTCTAAACAGACACTTGCGGTGGTTTATTTTTCTTTACCCGGGTCACGTGGGTCACCAGGTGTTGCTTGGCAGGCTAAAGGTGCTTAGCAGGATTGTTGCATAGGGGCTTGGTGAGCCCTATTAAAGGGTCTCCCTTCTGAGGTGTTTTAATATACACCCAAGTACTCTGTTTGCGGCTATTTAATGTCTTCCAAAGAGGAGTGGGGCTAACACCACAGGGAAGGGCACACCTATGTCATCAGTAGTTCCTGATGAACCTAGTTGTATCCCTAGTGTTGTATCCCCTGAAGGACCAGAGGCTTCCGGGCAATCTGAGCCGCTGCGCCTATCTGGTATTGTGCCTACAGTCAACGCTGCTACTTCACCCTTTATCACTAAGGCTACATTCACACCTGAGCGTAGCGTTTTCAGGAAGAAAATTGCGCGATTTTGCAGCGTTTTTACCGCAATTTCGCTGCGTTTGTTACAGCGTTTTGCCGCGATTTTGTGAAGGAGAAAAGGTCACCAATGTAAAAAGAAGAAAAACACCCAAATCTGCCCGATTCGAGCAACAAAAAAGGGTCCGGAACTTGTTTGAGCTTCAGGCGTTCGGCTTCAGGCGACATGGAGTGGAGATGTGAACCATCTCCATTGAGCATAATGGATTTTTTCCCTCTAGCGTTTTGTAGCTTCAGGATTCAAGCTACAAAACGCTCAGGTGTGAATGCAGCCTAAGGATGAACTGTCCTCAGCCCTAGCAGGGTTAGAGCACATGATTGCCTCCATCCAGATCCCCCTCCCCGGAGTCTCCTAGTCTGGAGCAGGAATGGGCTGAGGATGGGGAAGAGCTTAAAGCTCAGGATTCGGTGGAGTGCCCGGCAGATGAGCCCTGAAGGATAAGGTGCGTCAGATAAGGGGCACCAAACAACCCTCCATTCCACTCTGTATGAGTCTTCTAGGGAGAATAGTATCCTCCTTCGTGGCAGTGCCCTATGCCCAGTTCCATTCCAGACCTTTACAACAAGACATCTTGTCGGCTTGGAAAAGAGGAAGAAAAGCCCTGGATTATCCAATGTGCTTATCTCCTCAGGCATGCTTAAGCTTAGACTGGTGGTTACAGGATCAGAACCGGCAAAAGATAAAATCCTTTCTCCCGGTAACTTGGAGAGTACTGACCACAGATGCCAGTCTCTCAGACTGGATGAGCAACCCTAGACAGGCTCACAGCTCTGGGGAAATGGTCAAGAACAGAGCAGACCCTGCCCATCAACGTCTTAGAATTACGGGCAGTACGTCTGGCCCTACGGTCCTGGACGGTGGAGCTTCAGGACTGCCCCATCAGGGTTCAGTCCGACAATGCCACGGCAGTGGCCTATATAAACCACCAAGGTACCAGGAGTCGTTCAGTTCTGAAGGACGTGAACTACATACTAGCCTGGGCAGAGGGACATGTGCCAATTATATCGGCAGTCCATATCCCGGGAATAGAGAACTGGAAGGCAGATTATCTCAGCCGTATAAAAAAGAAACTGCGCTATGATATATAAATGCACCTATAAACGATGAAATTGTTGTACGATGAAAGCAGCAATTCTCCTGTGTAACACCAATACAGTGAAAATTATGAAAAGAAAAATAGACTTGCGCTAAACCTGTGAATTTAAACAGGTGTGAACCATAAATAAGTGAAACACACCAATTGTAAAACATCCAAAGTTCAGTGTGAATCATAAACTAAGTAAACAGGTATATGTGTATAATTTTTAAACATAAACCTTTAAAAAAGCATAAATAAAAAAACTGTGAACCTTGAAAATAAAAAATGATTATTCAATGTCCAAACAAGACAAAAGGTCTTGAATAAATCTAACATCCACCCGTCCAAAACTTAAAAGATAAAGTCCATCCACAAATGAGGTGAATCTTTAATCGCTGATGAAAAAAAGCTGTGTTGAATCCACCACCGCTATAGAAAGAATCACTTCTTACCAGATATCCGTGATCCCCCGTTACAGAGGATCAGGGAAAGCATGTAGCATAGGCACAGCTCATCTCCAGAGCGCACCGAACGTGCTCGCTACTCTTCAGATCGCCTCATTGATGATCAACCTCATGAGTGGATATACGTAGCATGTAAGTAACATAAATGCTGCAAGTGTAAAAACCTTTAGATTTATTTAAAAGATTAAAAACAAAGTATGGCACTTACAAATGTTGCATCAGTAAAAAGCCTGAAGTCTGATCTGCCGACCGGCGCACACAAACCCGTCCTTCTGGGTATACAAACAGTAACACGAGGTGACGTCAACACGTCGCTCTTTTCAGATTATCTCAGCCGCCAGCAGATCTGCCCGGGGAAATGGTCCCTACACCATGAGGTGTTCCAGGAAATTTGCCAACGTTGGGGATGGCCAGAGGTCGACCTACTGGCATCCAGGTTCAACAACAAGCTACAGCAGTTTGTGCCTCGAACAAGAGATCCTCTGGCAATTGGAGCAGATTCTCTGAAAGTTCCATGGAGCCAGTACCCCCTGGTTTATGCTTTCCCTCCGAACCCTCTCCTTCCACATTTGTTGCGCAGGATTAGGAGAGAGGGGGTTCCAGTCATTCTGGTGGCACCAGCCTGGCCCAGAAGGCCCTGGTTCCCACAGATTGTGAGACTGACAATAGACAGGCCATGGACGCTTCCATGTCGCCCCAATCTACTGTCTCAAGGTCCAATATTCCACCCCAATTTAGAGTCTCTAAATTTGACGGCATGGCTATTGAAGCCAGGATGTTAAAGGACCATGGCATCTTGGGACCAGTGGTGTCTACTCTAGTAAGTAGACAGTAGAAAGTAGAAACGCTGTCACTAGGAAGATTTATCATAAGGTCTGGAAGACTTATATTGCTTGGTGCAAAGCCAGTAAATGGCATCCTCGGAAATATGTGATTGGGAGAATTCTCTCTTTTCTACAGTCATCTGTGGAAATCAAATTGGCTTTGAGTACAATCAGAGGTCAAGTTTCGACCCCATCAGTATTCTTCCAAAGGCCTTTAGCCCCCCATTCACTGAGCTGAACCTTTATGCAAAAGGCAACTAGCTTGCTTCCCCCTATTAGGTCCTTGGGACTTGAACTTGGTGCTGTGTTACAGAAACAACCATTTGAAACCATTAAAGTGGTTGTAAACCCTTACAAACCACTTTGACCTACAGGTAAGCCTAGATTAAGGCTTACCTGTAGGTCCAATAAATATCTCCTAAACCTACATGGTTTAGGAGATATTTAGAAAAGAAAAGGCATCGCTGTCTACGGCGCGCAGGCGTACTGTGCATGCCGGGTTCACGGCGATATGCCGCTTTCCTGCGAATGCGCGGGAGTGACATCATCGCCGCTCCAGCGAATGACAGCGCTGGAGCGGCGAGACCTGGAAGTCACTCCGGGTTTGATGGCGACGCAGAAGATCGTGGATGAGGACCGCTTGGGGGGCTTCGTTTTCAGGTAAGTCATTCATAATGAGCTAGTATGCTATGCATACTAGTTCATTATGCGTTTGCCTTGCAGGGTGTTTTTTTTTTTAAGAGGCTTTACTTCCTCTTTATCCACTTACCCACTGGGCACTTAAACCCCCTTCCTAACCAGACCAATTTTCAGCTTTCGGTGCTCTCACACTTTGAATGACAATTACTCAGTCATGCAACACTGAACCCAAATGAATTTTGTGTCCTTTTTTTTCACACAAATAGAGCTTTTTTTTGGTGGTATTTAATCACCGCTGGGTTTTTTAATTTTTGCGCTATAAATCAAAATATACTGAAAATTCGGTGAAAAATAAATAAAAATTCTTTGTTTCTATTAAAATTTATTGCAGAGTATGGCAGAGTATTGGCGAGTATTGGCAGAGTATTGGCAGAGTATTGGCGAGTATAGGCAGAGTATTGGCGAGTATAGGCAGAGTATTGGCGAGTATAGGCAGAGTATTGGCGAGTATAGGCAGAGTATTGGCAGAGTATTGGCAGAGTATTGCAGTGAGTGTTGCAGAGTATTGGCAGAGCATTGCAGAGTGGTTGCAGAGTATTGCAGTGTTGCAGTGCGTTGCACAGTGGTGGCAGAGCATTGCACAGTGGTTGCAGAGCGTTGCACAGTGGTGGCAGAGCGTTGCACAGTGGGGGCAGAGCGTTGCACAGTGGGGGCAGAGCGTTGCACAGTGGGGGCAGAGCGTTGCACAGTGGGGCAGAGCGTTGCACAGTGGTTGCACAGAGGTTGCAGAGTGTTGCACAGTGGTTGCAGAGTATTGCACAGTGGGGGCAGAGTATTGCACAGTGGTTGCAGAGTATTGCACAGTGGTTGGTGGCAGAGCATTGCACAGTGGTTGGTGGCAGAGCATTGCACAGTGGTTGGTGGCAGAGCATTGCACAGTGGTTGGTGGCAGAACATTGCACAGTGGTTGGTGGCAGAGCATTGCACAGTGGTTGGTGGCAGAGCATTGCACAGTGGTGGCAGTGTATTGACCAGCGCTGTGGGCACTACACAGCCAACCCACAGCGCTGGTCCCGTCTCTCCCCCTCTCCGCTTCTCTCCTCTGTACCGATCGGTACAGAGAGGAGAGGGAGGAACCGGCGTCATGAGGTGACGCCGGTTTGTGTACATGTGATCGCTCCGTGGTAAACGGCCGCTATCAGCGGCCGTTTACCGTGATGCGCCGAGTCCTCGGGACCCGGCGGTCACGGAAGTTCCCGAGTGCGCGCCCCAGGGGGCGCGCGGGAGCAAGTTTCTGGGAGGACGTCCGTAGGACGTCCTCCCAGGATAAGCCGACCGCTCTGTAGCCGTCTTTTGACTATAGCGCGGTCGGCATGTGGTTAAGGAAATTCCATTAGACTTGCTGTCACGCAAGCTAGTTTTCCTGAGGCTATTACCTCGGCTAGAAGGGTGTCAGAGTTGGTGGCCCTTTCATGCATGGAACCGTACTTGATCCTTCACCATGACGGGTTACGACCTGTTCCATCTTTTTTGCCAAAAGTGGTGTCGGCCTTTCATTTAAATCAGGACATTATTTTGCCTTCTTTTTTCTCTCAGCCTCGTTTGGCGGAAGATAGACGAATGAATTTGTTGGACGTTGTCCAGGCAGTCAAGGTTTAATTGTCTAGATCTGCGGAGATCCGAGGATCAGACTCTTTTTGTTTTACCAAAAGGACCCAAGAAGGGGCAGGCAGCCTCTAAAGCTTCCATTGCCAATTGGGTCCGTCAATTGGTCATTCATTGCCTACAGTCTGAAACATAAAGCTCCCTTTTAGGGTGAGAGCTCATTCTACCAGGGGTGTAGGAACCTCCTGGGCTTTTTGTCCTCAGGTATCTGTGGCTCAGATTTGTAAGGCTGGTACCTGGTCTTCAGTGCATACATTCACAAAATGTTCGAGCAGCCGAGGATTCGGCTTTCGGCCACAGTGTATTGCGGGCTGCCGTATAAATTCTTATGGCTATTGTTTGGCAGGGTGTCTCCCTCCCATAAAGGCTATTGCTCTGGGACATCCCAGCAGGTAATGAATATTAGCCTGACTCTGTGTCCCATGAAGTATGAAAAAGAAAATAGGATTTTTACATCATACTTACCTGTAAAATCCTTTTCTTTGAGTACATTGTGGGACACAGAGCTCCCTCCCCTCTTTTTTGAGGATTTAGTGCATGCTACAAAACTAAAGTACTTCCTGTATGGGAGGAGTTATATAGTGGATCATTTTCTGTCTGAAGACCTTTGCTCCATTCACCTAATGATAAAGTATAACCCAGCAGGAAATAAATATTAGCCTGACTGTGTCCCATGATGTACTCAAAGAAAATTATTTTACAGGTAAGAATGACGTAAAAATTCTATTTTTGGGGTGTAATTTTTGCTATGAACATGCTGTGTGTTGGAAATATCTTATAAATGGACAACTTTGTATTAAAAAAAAAATGTGTTTTTTTTTCTTTTAACCACATTTTCCAAAAACTTCTGGAAAAAAATTAACCGTTCAAAAGACTCAATATGCCTCATAGATTATACATTGGGGTGTTAGATTTCCAAAATGGGGTCATTGTGTGGGCGTTTCCATTGACCTGGTGCTCCAGGTCCTTGAAAATTGTGATAGGTTGTCATCAAATGAGATGTGCAATTTATGCTCAAAGAACGCCTGGATGTTGGGCCTCTGTATGTGGCCAGGCTGTGTAACAGTCTCACACATGTGGTATCGCAATAGCAGAATGTTTTTTGGGGTGTCATTGCAAGTATGCATGTGCTGTGTGGGAGAAATAACTTATGACATTTTTGTGTAAAAAAAAAGCCTACATTTTCCCAAGAATTGTGAGAAAAAATTACAACTTCAAAAAACTCACCAAGCCTCTTACTAAATACATTGGAATGTCTAATTTCCAATAAGGGGTATTTGTACTTTCCTGGCTTGTTAGGGTCTCAAGAAAAAATAGGCCTTCAGTACATCAGGTGTGATCGATTTGCACCATAGCTTGTAGACTAACTTTCATAGAGACCAAATAATATACACTAATTTGGGTTATTTTTACAAAACAAATGTAGCAGTATAAATTTTGCCCCACATTTTTGAACAAAATTTTACAATAGAAACTAAAAAAAAAAAAAAAAAAAAGTATTATAAATAAAGTATTATAAAATAAAAACTTATATTGCAATTTTTTTTAAAAAAAACAGCGGCAATTGAATACCACCAAAAGAAAGCTCTGTTTGTGGGAAAAAAAATATAACAATTTTGTTTGGGTACAGTGTAGCATGACTGAATAATTGTCATTCAAAGTGTGAAAGTGCTGAAAGCTGAAAATTGGTCTGGGCAGGAAGGGTGTATAAATGCCCTGTATTGAAGTGGTTAACAAACTCTGTAAGCTGCAAGTGAAAAACCTAAAGATTTTTTGAGAAATTTGGATATTTACATTTTTGCGTATGTTCAAATTTCACAATTTATCAAAAAGGTGCTATTTAGTAGGAATTTTGTAAAATGTGCTGTATTTTTATTTTAACCCCCGCTAGTGGCCGCAAAAGGGTTAAAAACCTCCGCAAAGCCCTGCTGCAGCGGCGGTTTGCGGGCGGTATCCCCGCGGTTTCCCATTGATTTCAATGGGAAGGAGCGGTATAGGAGCGGTAAATACACCGCTCCTTCACCGCTCCAAAGATGCTGCTAGCAGGACTTTTGTTGCGGTCCTGCTAGCGCACCGCTCCAGTGTGAAAGCCCGCCGGCTTTCACACTGGAGTGAATGGGGCCGTTTTTTTCAGGCGGTATACAGGCGCTATTTTTAGCGCTGTACCGCCTGAAAACCGCCCCAGTGTGAAAGGGGCCATAATGATTTTAGTGTATGTTTTGTGAAAATATTGCTGTGATAAACATATGTGCAAATATTGTGCCCCAAAAATCAGTAGAACCTTATTTTTTATAGTTATAAGCTTTCAGAAAATATATGGTTTGGGGGGACTTTTACGTCCAGAAAGCTAAGTTTAAAAGTGCAAGGCCTAGCAGCTAAAAGGTTAAAAGGCATAATTTATTTTTCTAAAAACAGTAGAATTATGGGCTTTACCAAAAAGCTGTAATTTTGTTTTGCCTGTCTACAGCACAATCTCCCAAAAGGATTTTGGCTTCCTCGGGTAAGTTTTGGCAAACTGATTAATTTTTCTCTTTTGTCCTCGTTGAGGGAGATCAGCTACAGTGCCATGGGCTGTAAAATTCTTGACAATGTTGCGCACAGTGGACACAGGAACATTAAAATCTCTGGAGATGTATTTGTAACCTTGAGATTATCCATGTTTGTCGACAATTTTTGTTCTCAAATCCTCAGACAATTCTTTTCTGCTCTTTCTTTTCTCCATGCTCCAGGTGGCCACACAGACACACAACAGTAAATTTTTCACAATTTTAATTGTTTCCCGATTTGATTGCTATATTGCCAGCACCTGTTAATTGATACAAGCGAGTTTAACCACTTCTGGACCAAGCCGATTTCTGACATTTGTTTACAAGTTAAAATATTTTTTTATTAAATTCTTGCTAGAAAATTACGTAGAACCCCCAAACAATTTTTCAGAAATAAAAAAAAAGAATATTGGCATGTATTCACCCCCTTTGTTATGAAGCCCATAAAAAGCTCTGGTGCAACCAATTACCTTCAGAAGTCACATAATTAGGGAAATGATGTCCACCTGTGTGCAATCTAATGTACACACGGTCGGATTTTCCGATGGGAAATGTTGGATGTGAGCTTGTCGGAAAGTCCGACCGTGTGTATTCTCCATCGGACATTTGCGGTCGAACTTTCCGCCAACAAATATTTGATAGCAGGTTCTCAAATTTTCCGCCAACAAAACTTTGTTGTCGGAAAGTCTGATCGTGTGTACACAAGTCCCTCGCACAAAAGTTCACGCATGCTTGGAATCAAGCAGAAGGAGCTGCACTGGCTATTGAACTTCCTTTTTCTCAGCTCGTCGTACGTCACCGCATTCTCACGTTTGTAATTGTTGGCCAATATTTGTGTGACCGTGTGTATGCAAGACAAGTTTGAGCCAACAACCTTCAAACAAAAGTCCACGGTTTTGTTGGCGGAAAGTTCGATCGTGTTTAATGGGCATACGTGTCACATGATCTGTCATTACATATACACACCTTTTTGAAAGGCCCCAGAGGCTGCAACACCTAAGCATGAGGCACCACTGACCAAACACTACCATGCAGACCAAGAAACTCTCCAAACAAGTAAGGGACAATCTTGTTGAGAAGTACAAATCAGGGTTAGGTTATAAAAAAATATCCAAAATTTCGATGATTCCCTAGGAGCACCATCAATGCTACCATAACCAAGAAAAAGAACATGGCACAACGGCAAACCTGCCAAGAGACGGCCGCACACCAAAACTCACGGACCGTGCAAGGAGGGCATTAATCAGAGAGGCAGCACAGAGACCTAAGGTAACCCTGGAGGAGCTGCAGAGTTCCACAGCAGAGACTGGAGTATCTGTACATAGGACAACAATAAGCAGTATGCTCCATAGAGTTGGGCTTTATGGCAGAGTGGCCAGAAGAAAGCAATTACTTTCAGTAAAAAACAAAATGGCACATTTTGAGATTTGGAGGAAGGCTCTCTGGTCTGAGACTAAAATGTAACTTTTTGGCCAAAAAAAACGCTATGTCTGGCGCAAACCCAACACATCACCCAGAGAACACCATCCCCAGTGATACATGGTGGTGGTAGCATCATGCTGTGGGGATGTTTTTTAGCAGTCGGGACTAGGAAACTGGTCAGGGTTGAGGGAAAGATGGATGGTGCTAAATACAGGGATATTCTTGAGCAAAACCTGTACCACCCTGTGTGTTATTTGAGGCTAGGACGGAGGTTCACCTTCCAGCAGGACAATGACCCCAAACACACTGCTAAAGCAACACTTGAGTGGTTTAATGCGGTGTACACACAGTCGGAATTTCCGATGGAAACAGTCCGATGGGAGCTTTTCATCGGATTTTCCGACCGTGTGTATGCCCAACGGTCTTTTTCTGTCGGAATTTCCGACGGACTTTGAATTGAGAACCTGTTCTCAATTTTTCCGACGGAAAACCTTTCTATCGGATTTTCCGATCGTGTGTATGCAATTCCAACACGCAAAATTCCGACACATGCTCGAAAACAATTCGACGCATGCTCGGAAGCATTAAACTTCCCTTTTATAGTGCAGTCGAACGTGTTTTATGCCGCTGTGTTATTGACCGTCGGAATTTGGTGTGATCGTGTGGAGGCAACACAGCTTGAGCGGAATTCCATCGAAATTCCGTCGGAAAAACCGACACAGTTTTTTCCGACGAGAATTCCGATCGTGTGTACGCGGCATAAGGGGAAACATGTAAATGTGTTGGAATGGCCTAGTCAAAGCCCAGACCTCACTCCAATAGAAAATATGTGGTCAGACTTAACCACTTCAGCCCCGGAAGATTTTACCCCCTTCATGACCCCCTTCACTTTTTGTGATTCAGCACCGCATTGTTTGACTGACAAATGCGTGGTAGTGCGACGTTGCACCCAAACAAAATTGACGTCCTTTTTTAAACACAAATAGAGCTTTCTTTTGGTGGTATTTGATAGCCTTCGCTGTTTTTATTTTTTGCGCTATAAACCAAAAAATAGCGACCATTTTGAAAAAAAAACACAATATTATTTACTTTTTGCTATAATAAATATCCCCCACAAATCTATAAAAAAAACAATGTTTTTCCTCAGTTTAGGCCGATATGTATTCTACATATTTTTGGTAAAAAAAAAAAAAAAAAATCGCAATAAGCGTATATTCATTGGTTCATGCAGAAGTTATAGCGTCTACAAAATAGGGGATAGTTTTATGGCATTTTTATTATTTATTTATTTTTTACTAGTAATGGAGACGCATCGGACAATTTTGACACATTTTTGGGACCATTGGCATTAATACAGCGATCAGTGCTATAAAAATGCATTGATTACTGTAAAAACTGGCAGTGAAGGTGTTAACACTAGAGGGGGGGGCGATCAAGGGGTAAATTGTGTTCCCTGTTTGTGTTTCTAACTGAAGGGGGATGGGACTGTGTACGGGAAGAGATAGATCGCTGTAATCTGTTTACACACACAGATCCCGGTTCTCCGTGTCTCAGCGGCGATCGCGGAAGCCCCTGCGGTGACCGCCGGGCACACGCATCGGCTCTGGGGCGTGCAGCGGGCGCACACGCCCCTAGTGGCCACAGGGCGAAGCAACGTAACATAACGTTGCTTCGCCCAGCCGTGCCATTCTGCTGGTCAGCAAGTGGTCAAAGATTGTTGTTCACAAGTGCAAACCATCCAACTTGAAGGAGCTGGAGCAGTTTTGCAAGGAGGAATGGGCAAAAATCACAGTGGTAAGATGTGGCAAGCTCATAGGGACTTATCCAAAGCAACTTGGAGCTGTGATAGCCACAAAAGGTGGTTCTAAAAAGTATTGACTTTAGGTGGGTGAATAGTTATGCACATTGACTTTTTCTGTTATTTTGTCCTATTTGTTGTTTGCTTCACAATAAAAAAAAAAAAAATCTTAAAAGTTGTGGGCATGTTCTGTAAATTAAATGATGCAAATCCCCAAACAATCCATGTTAATTCCAGGTTGTGAGGCAACAAAACATGAGAAATGCCAAGGGGGTGAATACTTTTGCAAGGCCCTGTGTATGTATATATTTTAGCAAGGACTCTGGAGAATAAAATGGCGGTTGTTGCAATATTTTATGTCACTCGATATTTGCGCATAAAATACACTTCATTGAATAAAAAAAAACTAAACAGTAAAGTTAGCCCAATTTTTTGGTATATTGTTATGCCGAGTTGATAGATACCCAGCATGTCACGGTTTGAAATTGTGCGCATTGGTGAAATGGCAGCAAACTATGATACTTAAAAATCTCCATAGGCTTTAAATCTGAAATCTTTTAATGTTTTAACGGCTACCACTTTAGAGTTACAGAGGAGGGCTTTTGCTAGAATTATTGCTCTTGCTCTGATCGCTGCGATACCTTATATGTGTGATTTGAACACAGTTTACATTTTCGGGCACGACTTATGCATACGTTTTCTTTGGTATTTTATTTTAAATAAACATGATCTCCCTTTTTGCTGTCATAAGAAGTGTAAACATCCTTGTGACAGTAAAAGGTGGTGACAGGTACTCTTTATGGAGGCATCTGTTGTTTAAAAGACACCAATTCCCTCCTTTGCACTTAAAAGTATTCAAAACGCCAAAATCCGCATTTTGGAATACTAGGGATTTTTTCTAATCTACGCCATTGGCAGCCGAGTAAACCAGAAGCGACGTTGCTTTCGGGCTACTACATCTGAGAGCCATTCGAAGACGATTCCGGCTTTGTTCGGGACTCTGGCCAGCCGGCGGAAGTGCCAGCTAGTTGCTTGGGTCTGCTGGTGGGACGGGAGACCTGGACGGAGCGGCGGAAGATGGGAGGAGGGGGGAAGGTCCCCTCCCGCTTCTTGAGATTATGGCTGAGCGGCTGCTTAGTCGCATCAGTTGTTCTCATCAGAAAGCCGACCACCAGCTCTAAACAAGCTGCAGGCTTCACCCCAGTACAACCACTTCCTCAAAACAACGTATAGGTATGTTGTTTCACATGAAGTGGTTAATCACAAATTACGGGAGCATCACAACCTTGGAATGTAATTATCTCTTACAATTTTGAGAAGTTGCCAATAAATTTTGTTCTGTACATTTTTGGAGTTCTGCGTGGAATGTGTCAGATTTGGATTTTTTTTTTTCCTCCACTTTTTTTGTGTCATACCAATACAAATAAAATAAATAAACACGAGCATGCCTAAACATTTGTAATTGCAACAATTTTCTGGGCAAAATGGTGCATTATCTGACCATGACTGTATCTATGTTGTATATATTTTCCAGTTACATTAGAAGACAACTGTACAGCTGTTAAATGGATTTTTTTTTTTCCTCCAAAGCAACACTTGATCCTCCGTATTTCGCCACTCCTGCAGGCCAACAGCGCACATTTATATATTTTCTTTTTCCTCCAAAGCAACACTTGATCCTCCGTATTTCGCCGCTCCTGCAGGCCAACAGCGCAGCGATCGTGGATGAGCTGTGTCTCTCGGACACAGCCCATCCCCGATCTGTGTGATTGGCACCTCCGATCCACCCCCGGTACTTGTGACTGGTGGTGTCCAATCACAGCCGGTCACATGTACTGTCTATGTGAACGACGCTCATGCACGCCCCTAGGGTGCGTGCAGAGCGGCGATCGAGGACGATCTTGTCACCCTGACACAGCCCAACCCCGATCGCAGTAAAGAGCCAATGAAATTGGCTCTTTACCACATGACCTGCTGTGTCCAATCACAGCCAGTCACAGAATGTCAACAAACCGCGGTAACGAGATGTTACCGGGTTCTCCTCCTCACACACCGATCGTGTGTGAGAAGGAGATTGCGGTAACATCTCGTTACCGCTTAGTGTACACCAATCACACTGATTACCCCCCCCCCAGTGTACACCAATCACACTGATTACCTGTCACCAGCCCAAAGTACCTGTCACCAGCCGCCACAGCCCATCTGAGTACTCGAGTACCTGTCCCAGCCCATCTGAGTACCTGAGTACCTGTGAAGTCCATCTGAGTACCCGAGTACCTGTCCCAGCCCATCTGAGTACCCGAGTACCTGTGAAGTCCATCTGAGTACCCGAGTACGGAGTACCTGTCCCAGCCCATCTGAGTACCCGAGTACCTGTAAAGTCCATCTGAGTACCCGAGTACCTGTCCCAGCCCATCTGAGTAACCGAGTACCTGTCACAGTCCATCTGAGTACCCAAATACCTGTCAAGTCCATCTGAGTACCCGAGTACCTGTCACCAGCCCATCGGTGTAACCGAGTACCTGTCACCAGCCCATCGGAGTAACCGAGTACCTGTCTCCAGCTCATCAGAGTACCCGAGTACCTATTTGCAGCCCATGCCTCATGGAATACACGTTGGGGTGTTTGCTTTTCAAAATGGGGTCATTTTGTAGGTAATTCCATTGTCCTGGTGCTCCAGCACCTTCAAAAGTGTGATAGGTAGGAATAAAATGAGATGTGTAATTTATGCTCCTAGAACAGAATATGAAAAATCACAACGTGCAGCGCTGATAAGTGATTGAAAAAAATTACTTAATCAATGTCCCTGCTATACATAAAGCAACACCGGGATTTGCGACCCTGTGAGCAACAATGTATGACAGGTCTATCTATAATGAGAGAAAACACTTGTGTTTAGTGATTGAAAAGCAATTTGTCAACTTATATCAGTGAGAGTGCCCAGTAGTGAAATGGGTCATATTCTCATAAGTGCAAATCAGAATACCATATAGTGAAACTAATCATCAAATGTGGTGTAAATATTCAGTGTATGATCACTTTCCAGGGATCATCGACTGTATAGAGTGTTATAATAAGGTGTCAGGTGCACTCCAGAGTAATCGTGCGTTTTTTAGAGGTGCATATAAAAATTAATATCAAATAAGAAAAAAGAAAAAGACAGGCAGAAAGGGGAACAGCTGATCACTCTGTCCTAACCCTGTCCTATACCATGTAGTGAAACTGGTCATCCCATGTGGTGTAAATAATCAGTGTATGATCTCTTCTCGGGGATCTCCACTGTATAAAGTGTTAAAAGGAAGTGTCAAGTGTAATCCAAAGGGATCATGAATTTTTTTTAAGAAAATGCATATACAAAACTGGTATCACATGGGGAAGGAACAGGCAACAGTGAACAACTTATTATTCTGTCCTAACAACCCAGCAAAAGGAGGCAGATCTCTGTGTACAGTGGGGAGAATGGGAAAGGCCTAATCCGGCTGCATAAAACTCATATAGACATGGGTGAGGACATACAGTCACCTGTTTAAAAAGTAACAAATATATTCCTATAGGAAGTATAGATTCCAAACTTGACTATGCGATTTTGAACGAGTCGCATAGAACAAACAATGAGTTTGTAAAGTTTAGAAAATCATACAATATAGTACATATTTGCAAACTTTAAAAGTATTTAAAATTATGAAAAATGAAAAAATTTCTAGATGAGACGAATACGCCCTGAGGTGAGAGAAAAAGTACTCTATCTAGGATCAACATAATGTGTTAGATGTGACAATCTGTAGGTTAGGTCCTCATGGCGGAGGCAGCCCCAAGGGCTATATTCCGCCGGTAGTGCTACAAAAGTCCACCTGATTGCACGGTACAGGTTTAAATTAGTCCTCAGTAGATCGTAATGAAAGAACCAATATAAACAACAGGAAATATATGGGAGAACAATGGATTTGAATAAATGTAGTCCCCCAAAGAATATCAAATGGTGGGTGTTACTTCTGACTTCAAGGTGGTTCAATCTTCTCTAAAGCATTTTTATTCTTTAGATGTACAGGCAATAAAGTAACCAAGGTACCCTTACCAGATAAGGTGGACTCACAGACCTCTCGGTGGTGAGTCAAACGAGCTTGTACCGGGTCCACCGGATATGAGGAAATAATGGAGCAAGCAGTCGTATCCTCTGGAGGGTTTACTTTCCGTGGGTAACAAGTACCTCAGATACTCACCCCCAGTAGATTGTCCAGTCCCAGGGCGGGGAGATGGAGGAAGGTCTTGGTTATACTCTTTGCCGTGGGAGGCTCAAAAAAAGGAGATAAAAAGAAGGGAGGCAACTCCTCATAGCGTAACTCCGAAAACGGAAGTTTTTTTATTTTCCAAGATATTCAAAATCTTTGTATTTTTTTTTGGGGTGTAAATGTTGGGCCTCTGTATATGGCCAGACTGTGTAAAAGTCTCACACATGTGGTATCGCCATACTCAGGAGAAGTAGCATAATGTCTTTTGGGGTGTCATTTTTGCTATACACATGCTATGTGTTAGAAATATCTTATAAATGGACAACTTTGTGTAAAAAAAAGATTTTCATTTTCTTTCCAAAAAAAAAATAAAAAGACTCATAATGCTTCATAGAATATACTTTGGGGTGGTTTTTTTTTTCAAAATTGGGTAATTTTGTGGGTAATTCCATTGTCCTGGTGCTCCAAGGCCTTCACAAATGTAATCGTTAAGAAATTACAGGTGTAATTTATGCTCCTAGAACATCTGACGGATGAGTAGCAGAATGCATTTTGGGGTGTCATTTTTGCTATGTACATGCTTTGAGTTAGAAATATCTTATAAACTGACCACGTTGCGTAAAAAAAAAATATGTTTTCATTTTCTTTCCACGTTTTCCGAAGACTTGTGGAAAAAACAAATGTAATAGGTCGTTAGGAAATTAGAGGTGTCATTTATGCTCCTAGAACCCCTGACAGTGCTCCCTGCATGTTGGACCTCTCTGTGTGGCATGGCTGTGTAAAAGCCCCACACATGTAGTATCGCCATCCTCAGGGGGAGTTGTAGAATGTATTTTGGGGTGTAATTAGAAGTATGCATATGTTGTGTGTGAGAAATAACTTGTTATTATGACAATTTTGTAAAAAAAATAAAAATAAATCAATCTTCTTTTTCCCAAGAATTGTGGGAAACATTTACAACTTCAAAAAACTCACCCTGCCTCTTACTAAATACCTGTCTACTTTTCAAAAAGGGGTCATTTGGGGGTATTTGTACTTTCCTGATATTTAAGAGCCTATAGAAATGATAGGCCGTCAGTGCATCAGGTGTGATCAGATGTGATAAGTTTTCAATGATTTACACCATAGCTTTCAAAGAGACTAAATAATATCCACTAATTTGGGTTATTTAAAATTTAATTTATGAATAAAAATTACTTATTAGCAAAATTTTATCATAGAAACAAAAAAAAAAGGTTTTTTTTTTTTTTCGCTCTTTTTTCACTTAAAAAAAATAAAAAACCCAGTGGTGATTAACCACTTGACCACTGGGAACTTAAACCCCCTTAATAACAGACCAATTTTCAGCTTTCGGTGCTCTCACATTTTGAATGACATTACTCAGTCATACAACACTGTACCTATTTGAAATTTTTGTCCTTTTTTTCACACAAATAGCTCTTTCTTTTGGTGGTATTTAATCACCTCTGGGTTTTTTTTTTTTTGCGCTATAAAAGAAAAAAGACCGAAAATTCTGTAAAAAAATGCATTTTTCTTCGTTTGTGTTACAAAATTTTGCAAATTTAGTAATTTTTCTTAATATATTTTGGCCAGAATTTATACCCCTACATATCTTTGATAAAAATAACCCAAATTGGTGTATATTATTTGGTCTTTGTGAAAGTTATAGAGTCCACAAGCTATGGTGCCAATCTCTGAAATTTGATCACACTTAAAGTACTGACGGCCTATCTCATTTCTTGAGACCCTAACAAGCCAGGAAAGTGCAAATACCCCCCAAATGACCCCTTTTTGGAAATTAGACATTTCAAGGTATTTAGTAAGATGCATGGTGAGTTTTTTGAAGTTGTAATTTTTTCTCACACTTCTTTGCAAAATCAAGATTTTCTTTTCTTTTTTTTCACAAAATTGTTATATTAGCAGGTTATTTCTCACACACAGCATATGCATAGCATAAATTACACCACAAAACACATTCTACTACTCCTCCTGAGTATGGCGATACCATGTGTGAGACTTTTACACAGCGTGGCCACATACAGAGGCCCAACATGCAGGGAGTGCCATCAGGCATTCTTGGAGCATAAATTACACATATAATTTCTTGACTACTTCTTGCACTTTTGAAGGCCCTGGAGAACCAGGACAATGGAAAAGCCCCAAAAATGACCCCATTTTGAAGAGAAAATAACCCTATGTATAATCTATGAGGCATATCGAGTCTTTTGAACTTGCCATTTTTTCTACAAGTTTTTAAAAATGTGTAAAGAAAATGAAACCACATTTTTTTTTTACACAATGTTGTCCATTTACACAATATTTTGAACACATAACATGTACATGGCAGAAATTACACCCCAAAATAGATTCTCCTACTCCTCCTAAATACGGCGATACCACATGTGTGAGACTTTTCCACAGCGTGGACACATACAGAGGACCAACATGCAGGGAGCGCCGTCAGGTGTTCTAGGGACATAAGTTTCAAATCTAATTTGACTACCTATTACACTTTTGTGAGGCACTGTAGTGGCATGGATGAGCCGTGGATGGGGATGGCTGAGCATGAATGAGTATGGCCGGGTACATCTGAGTATGGCCAGGTACGGCTGAGTATGGATGGGTATAGATGGGATGGATGGGTATAGATGGGATGGCTGGGTACGGCTGAGTATGGCTGGGTATGACTGAGTATGGCTAATTATGAATGGGGGTTCATGGGATGGCTGAGCATGGATGGATGGATGAGTATTGCTGAGGATGGATGGATGAGTATGCCAAGTATGGATGAGGATGGATGGATGGGTATGCAGAGTATGGATGGATGGGTATGCAGAGTATGGCTGGATGGGTATGCAGAGTATGGCTGCATGGGTATGCAGAGTATGGCTGCATGGGTATGCAGAGTATGGCTGCATGGGTATGCAGAGTATGGATGGATGGGTATGCAGAGTATGGATGGATGGGTATGCAGAGTATGGATGGATGGGTATGCAGAGTATGGGCGGGTATGCAGAGCATGCAGAGTATGGACGGGTATGCAGAGTGTGGACGGGTATGCAGCGTATGGACGGGTATGCAGAGTATGGACGGGTATGCAGAGTATGGCTGGGTATGCAGAACATGGCTGGGTATGCAGAACATGGCTGGGTATGCAGAACATGGCTGGGTATGCAGAACATGGCTGGGTATGCAGAACATGGCTGGGTATGCAGAACATGGCTGGGTATGCAGAACATGGCTGGGTATGCAGAGCATGGCTGGGTATGCAGAGGATGGCTGGGTATGCAGAGGATGGCTGGGTATGCAGAGCATGGCTGGGTATGCAGAGCATGGACAGCATGGCTGGGATCAGTGAGCTGGGATGGATGGATGGATCTCTCCCTGAGCAGGCTGTGGGCACTACACATGCAGCCCACAGCGCAGGGAGGAATTGGAAATCACGCCGGTTTGTGTACACGTAAACGGCCGTGATTAGCGGAAGTTCTCGGATGCGGAAGTTCTCAGTTCCAGGGGGCGCGCGAGAGCGGAATTCTGGGAGGACGTCACTGTACGCCCTCCCAGAGTTAACAAACCACCCTGTAGCCGTCATTCGGCTATGGGCCGATTGTTAACCGGTTAAATACCACCAAAAGAAAGCTCTATTAATATGAAAAAAATGAAAAAAAAAATTGTTTGGGTTGGGTACAGTGTTGCATGACTGAGTAATTGGCATTCAAAGTGTGAGAGCGCTGAAAGCTAAAAATTGGTCTGGGAAGGAAGGGTGTATAAAATGTCCTGTATTGTGGTATAAGTGGTTATGTATTGGGTCCGATTTTAGAATTCCCCATATTTTGTTTATGATATTTTTTATCTGGTGGTATTGTACTTAAAATGTAGTAATGAAAGGACAAAATATTTTTTTAATTTTTAGTACTATCTTTACGGGCCAATTATAATTCTCTGTCCATAAAGCGATACTTCAACACTTCTGTCCTACAATTTCTCATGAGGACTCAACATATACTGTATTTCTGGTGAGTTGCCAATTCTTCTGTTTGGGATTCCATAACCTGTGAAGTTATATGTCTTTCCAGCTAACATCATAACAAACTATACAACAACATAGTGGAATTTTTTTTAATCATTTATTATTTAAATTTATTTTTCTTTTGGAAACGCTGTAATATATTTAGAGTGAAATGGCACTGGGTACAGGGAAGGAAAAACAATGTGTTCATTTCAGTAGAAGACGTGATTTTTTTTTCTCTCCCTTTCTTTCTTATTTCTCCTCCCTCTCATAAGGTACATTACCGTGTTTATCGGCGTATAATACGCACCCCAAGTTTAGGAGGGAACTTTAAGGAAAAAAACTTTTAGGATGGAAGTCTAAAGGAAAAAACAACAACTTACATTTAAGTGTCCATTGCAGCCTTGTCAGTGCAGCCTTGTCCCCAGTGCAGCCTTGTCCACATTGCAGCCTTGTCCCCAGTGTCCATCGCTATTTAAAATTGGCGCCGGCAGGACACCGGAGCAGAGCGAACGCCGCCGAGATAGCAGGGACTGGCGGAGCCGAGATACACATGTACTCGGCTCTTTTCGGCTCTTCTCGCCTCCACTCACGTGACTGTGAGCGGAGCAGAGAAGAGCCGAAAAGAGCCGAGTACACTCACTATGTGTAGCTTGGCGGGGATCGCTCCGCTCCGCTCACAGCTAGCAGAGATCAGCGGGGGATCGGCGTATAACACGCACCCATGATTTCCCCCTGATTTTAAGGGGAAAAGGGTGCGTGTTATACGCAGATAAATACGGTACTTCTCTCTCGTGTTTAGAGTTCCAAATTGGGACACAAGTCTACATTTTACAGTTAATGCGCACTAGATAGTAAATGCGTTGTTATAAACACAGACACCTTTTATAGTACTGAGGTTGTGATGTACTATGCAGTTTGTTCCATTAAGAGATTGCTGGCCAACAACTTAATTGGGATCAGTTTGCAAAAAGCTGTGAATTGTTTAATTTTGTGACATTGCAAACTTCATTGGTGCATCTTCAAATCCTGTAATATGACCTTTTACGATTGTGATATATGTAGGTGTCTCATTTTTATTTTCTCTATCACTATATAAATCAATAGATATATATTTTTTTAAATACAAATTAGGGCACTCACACATTGGAGTGGGCGGGTGTCGGCGGTAAAGCAATTTTTAGCAATTTTTAGCGGTTTACCGTTTTTTTCTGCGGTTTAACAGTGCCCCTATTTTTATCTGTTAAAACCGCCGGCAAAGCGCCGCTGCAGAGGCGCTTCAGCAGTGCTGCCCATCGATTTCAATGGGCAGGGGCACTTTGGGAGTGTTGTATACACCGCTCCTAAAGCGCCTCAAACATGGCGTCCTGGCAGCGCACCGCTCCAGTATGAAAGCACTCAGGTTTTTACACTAGATTGACAGGAGAGGCGCTTTACAGGCACTATTTTTAGCGCTATAGCGCCTGTAAAGCGCCTCAGTGTGAAAGTAGCCTAAAGGACAGACGACCTTGGGCAAAAAGAAAGGTCTAGGTCTCAAAATAATTTTATCCATGTGAAGAAGTAAAAATGGGTGGTAAGGAAGCAGTGGGAGAGGGAGTAGGTGAATCCTCCAACTAGATTGTAGACCACCATCTTATTAAGGAGGGACAAAACTTTTTTCTGTTTGTAATTGAGGCTGTGTTCACATCGGAGTATAGCGACACATCGCCAACGCACCAAAAAAGCTCAAGTACCATTTTCTTGTACTGAGCCAAGTGCATTTGGTGTTTCACGTTTTCCATGATTTTCACACCAAAATCGCATTGCTTTTGGGGTGCTATTAAAGCGGTAATAAACCCTGCTTGATCATTTTTACCAACAGGTAAGCCTATAATAAGGCTTACCTGTAGGTAAAATTAATATCTCTTTAACATGCAACATTTAGGAGATATTCACCCCGGATGCAGCCCGTTACGTAATACCTTGCTGGACCTTCAGAGCTTCGTGCCAGAATCGAGGGCTCCTGCGCGGAAGTGACGTCATCACAGCTTCGGCCAATCACATAGCCAGAGCGGGCAAACCCAGAAGTCAGCCATCTCAGCGGTGACAGTACAATGCTGGATAGCTTCGTTCCAAGGTAAGTATTTCAAAATGTGCTAGTATGAAAATGCGTTTAGTGTCCAATTCGTTTAGTTCTGAATTCGTTTAACAAATTTTGACAAATTCGTTAATTCCGAATTTTTCAATTTCAAAAATTTCAAAAATTCGCGAATTTCCGAATTTCGAAATTTGAAAATTTCGAAATTTTCAAATTTCGAAATTTCCGAATTTCGAAATTTTCAAATTTCGAAAATTTGGAAATTTTGCATTTTCGGATTTCCAAGTTTCAGAATTTCAGAATTTCCGTATTTTCGGATTTCCGAATTTCGAATTTCCGAATTTCGCATTTTCGGATTTCAGAATTTCTGAATTTCACATTTTTGCATTTCCGAATTTCTGCTAGCTAATTTGCCTATTGAGTGACGATTCCAGTCTATGAGTCGCCCTAGGTGTACTGCCTGATAGTATTTGAATACGTCTGGTAATGCAATACCTCCGCTATGTTTAGGTAAGACTAATTGGCTTCTAAGAATGCGTGGTTTCTTATGTGCCCATATAAATTGGGTAAACAGGGAGTGAACCTGTTTAAAATATTGAGATGGTATCTTAATCGGTAAAGTTTGGAATAAGTATAAGTATTTTGGTAAGATACTCATCTTTAAAAGATTACATCTACCGAACCACGAAAATAGTCCCCTATTCCAGGTTTCCAACAGCATACGTGTTCTAGTCAAAAGAGGGGGGAAGTTGAGTTCAAAAACCCGGGATAGATCAGACGGGATATATGTTCCCAAATATTTCAAGGCTGTATCTGTCCATTTAAACCTAAAATTTAACTGCACATTTTTAAGCGGCGCAGAAGGGATACCTATCCTCATAGCCTCCGATTTACTAAAATTAATTCGTAGATTCGCGATCCCACCGTATATCTCGAATTCACGCACCAGATTCGGCAGTGAGACCATAGGGTTAGTAAGAGAAAAAAGCAGATCATCCGCGTAAGCTGAAACTTTATGCTGCCGCTCTCCTATTCTGACTCCAGTAATGTCTGGGTTCAACGGAATCGTATAAATAAAGAGTTCCAGGGATAAAGCATAAAGCAGCGGGGATAGTGGACACCCCTGTCTAGTCCCATTTGAAATAGGAAAGGGATCTGATAAAATTCCATTTACTTTAACTTGAGCTGATGGATGCAGGTAAATCCTGCCAATCCATTGCAGCATATGTTCCCTCAATCCTATATGACGAAGAACGGCAAACATAAAGTTCCAGTTGACACGATCGAATGCCTTTTCAGCATCTGTACCTATTATAACGCTCGGAGTGTGTGTCTCCTGTGCTATATGAATAAGATTTAACACTTTAATTGTGTTGTCTCTGGCTTCTCTAGTTGGAATAAATCCCACTTGATCAAGATGTATTAGCGGCTGTATATGTTCTGCGATTCGAGTAGCTATGATCTTTGTAAATAATTTAAGGTCACTGTTCAAGAGTGAAATAGGTTTATAACTGCCACAAGAGGTAGGGTATTTTTCTTCTTTAGGGATTACTGTAATATGTGTTTTTAAGGTGTCTCTAGGGAAAGCTGTCTCGGAGCTTACTTTATTAAATAATTCCACCATATGAGGACCTAATAATGGAAAGAATTTTTTATAATACTGTAATGAGAGCCCATCAGGACCTGGTGTTTTACCTAACTTGGAGACACCCAATGCCTTCTGTAGTTCCTCCAGAGTTATTGGTATCTCCAACTCTTCCCGAACCTCCGGGGTCAGCTGAGGTAGTTGGGAGGAGGCTATATAGTCTTCCATTTGAATCTGAGCGGAAGACTGTTCTGGAATATTATATAGAGAAGAATAGTAATCTCTGAACCCCTGTGTAATTTGCTTAGGAAGTCCCATTTTTTGGCCTTGAGGTGTAATTATTTGAGGAATATATGAAGCTAGTTTTTGTTCTCTAATCGCACGTGCTAATTATCTCCCACATTTATCTCCCAATTCATAGCCTATTCTACGACCTCGCTGTATATCTGCCTTAGCTTTATATCTTAACAAGTCCGTTACCTGCTTACGAAGCGAAAAAAGGTTTTGTTTGAGTATAGAGTTTGGTGCATGTTTATGTTGAGCCTCAACTTTATGAATGTCCTGTAGAAGGGATGTAAGCTTTTCAAGCCTCTGGCGCTTAAGTCGTGCTCCATGCTTGATAAGAACACCTCTTATAACTGCCTTGTGGGCTTCCCAGGTTGTTTATTAATTTGAAAATACTGACCCAGCTCGCGCTGTACATCTTCCACTATCTCCGGAGTCTGCAAAAGACTTTCATTTAGTCTCCAGACTCTAGTCCTGGAGGTTGAAAACTCTGAGAATCGGTATATTAAGATGATCGGCGCGTGGTCTGACCATGTAATTGTACCAATTACTGTGCTATGAGCCGCCTGCAACTGTGAGTGTGGGATCAGAAAGAAATCTATACGTGAATAAAGTTTATGAGGAGGGGAGTAAAACGTGTAATCTCTCTCACCTGAATGTTGTAACCGCCAGACATCAACCAGTTGAGCTTCGTGGAAGACTTGTGCCACTCTCTTACGGACACCAGGAGTAATGGAGGATAAGCCAGAGGAGGTATCCATGTTGGGAAGCAACGAAACATTAAAATCGCCTCCCAGGATCAACTGGCCTTCCGAGAATTTCAAAAGGCGTTCTATTGTACGACTCAAAAAGGAATCTTGGTGGTCATTTGGGGCATATATAGAAGCAAAAGTAATTTTTACTTCTCCTATCGGGTCTGCTAGACTGTTTCGGCACAACCATGGTAGTCGACTAGACACTAGTATTGATACCCCTTTGGTTTTAGTTAGGTTATTAGTAGAATGATAGACAACTGGATAATACCTATTTTTAAGAATGGGACGTTTATCCTCTCTGAAGTGCGTTTCTTGAATAAACGCCATATCTACCTGTAAACGCTTCATTCAACGATCATTCAATAACAAACGTCTCTTTTCAGGGGTATTTAATCCTTTGGCATTAAGTGAAAGTATTTTCAAAGTATCCATCTTATAATAGGGCGCAAAAAGATGAAGAAAAAAAGAAAAAAAAAAAAAGACAAGGAAAAAAAAAATAAAAAAGGAAGAAACCAAATAAACGAACTAGCTAACTAGACAAAAAAAAAAGAGAAAAAAAAAACCCTGCAAAGTTCAAGAGCCTTTGGGGTTTATTTTACTATAGCCACTGGGGGGGGGGCACCTTACCGTGACCTCCCTCAGGGCGACTAAGGAATTTGCTTTATGCACTCAGCTTCTTTAAGCTATACGAGTGCTATCCTATTGGGGGGGGGGGGGGGGAGTAGCCGAGCATGGCCGAGGAGGGGAGCCCCAGCTTTCTCCACTAACCATTCTATAGTTGGGGAAAAAAATAAAATAAAGATATATCGCTAATATCTCCATTACCTATTTATTATATTCTACTATATTTCTCTCTTTTCCCTTTTTTCTCTCTCTAGCGAGGAGAGAAAGAAAAAAAAAAAAATTGAAGCTAATTAAATAAAAAGTTAATAAGTGAGTGAGGAGGTAGGATATTCATGTTTCACATCTATAGTTTACTCTATCAGTAAAGCACGAAGTATTTAATTACTGGCTTTATTCTTTGAGTATAGGGATGGGCCAGGCGGGGGGGTAAGGGGAGAGAAAAAAAAAAGAAAAGAGGGGGGGGCCTATAACTACTCTCATTCCCCCCCATATTTTTTGCACTTCCCTTATTCAGTGTCTATTCAGTGTCTTTGTGTTTCTCCCTCCCCCTTAATATTAATTAACTAATTTCTATACACCATTGTGCTTCTGTATAAAAGGAAGGAGAGGGACGAGAGAAATTATTCCCTCCTCTCTCTCTAAGTTTTTATTCTGTGTGTGTCCCTATTTGTCTCTTATTTCCCAGTGAAAAAATAAAAAAATAAAAATAAAATAAAAAGAATTCCTTGTATGTCTTATAAGAAAAAAAAAAAGGGGAAAATGATTTTTACGTTTTCCCCCTCACCCTCCCCTTAATTGCTTAACTATTCCAAGTGTTTATTTAAATTACATCTCGTGTCTTTATAAGTGCCATGTGCCCATAAATATATATATATATATATATATATATATATATATATATATATATATATATATATATATATATATATAAATAGAATAAATTTCCCTTCCCACCCTTCCCTCCTCCTCCCCCCCATACATATACATATACCTACATACATAATCTCCCTCCCTCCTCCCGCCCCCCACCCCCACCCACCCAATCATAATGTCTCCGTGTTTTATCACCATATGGCTTTATATTTCTCAATTGATTTAATCATATTTCTCTTTACTCTAGGTCAATCTGTTTCTACAAGATCCTTCCTCCTCTCTTTAAATTCATCTCCACAAAAAAGAAAAAGGATGTGTCACATTACTTCATATACCGTCTAGAACCACTTAATATAAATCAAACCTCTTCACCATCTAAAAAAAAAAAAAAAAAAAAAAAAAAATTCTCAGAAAGGTACACATACAATAATAAGTAAAAAAAAAAAAGAAAAAAAGGGAATAGTAGAGTAGTCTTCCAGCTCTTTACAGTTTCCCATCCAATTACAGATTATTCATCTGTCCAACCTAATCTGTCTTGTCTATTGAAGCCATAAATTATTTTTTAGTTCTCCTTAGGTTCAGTTCCTATAGCGCCTGTAAAGCGCCTCAGTGTGAAAGTAGCCTAAAGGACAGAGACGACCTTGGGCAAAAAGAAAGGTCTAGGTCTCAAAATAACCTTATCCATGTGAAGAACTAAAAATGGGTGGTAAGGAAGCAGTGGGAGAGGGAGTAGGTGAATCCTCCAACTAGATTGTAGACCACCATCTTATTAAGGAGGGACAAACCTTTTTTCTGTTTGTAATTAAGGCTGTGTTCACATCGGAGTATAGCGACACATCGCCAACGCACCAAAAAAGCTCAAGTACCATTTTCTTGTACTGAGCCAAGTGCATTTGGTGTTTCACGTTTTCCATGATTTTCACACCAAAATCGCATTGCTTTTGGGGTGCTATTAAAGCGGTAATAAACCCTGCTTGATCATTTTTACCAACAGGTAAGCCTATAATAAGGCTTACCTGTAGGTAAAGTTAATATCTCTTTAACATGCAACATTTAGGAGATATTCACCCCGGATGCAGCCCGTTACGTAATACCTTGCTGGACCTTCAGAGCTTCGTGCCAGAATCGAGGGCTCCTGCGCGGAAGTGGCGTCATCACAGCTTCGGCCAATCACATAGCCGGAGCGAGCAAACAGAAGTCAGCCCTCTCATCGGTGACAGTACAATGCTGGATAGCTTCGTTCCAAGGTTCGAATTTCGCATTTTCGGATTTCCGAATTTCCGGATTTCAGAATTTCAGAATTTTCGTATTTTCGGATTTCATAATTTCGGATTTTAGAATTTCAGAATTTTCGTATTTCAGAATTTCGTATTTTCAGATTTCCGAATTTCGCATTTTCGAATTTCCGAATTTCTGGATTTTAGAATTTCCGAATTTTCGTATTTTCGGATTTCAGATTTTAGAATTTCCGAATTTCCGGATTTCCGAACTTCGTATTTTCAGATTTCCGAATTTCGCATTTTCGGATTTCCGGATTTCAGAATTTCAGAATTTTCTTATTTTCAGATCTCAGAATTTCGGATTTTAGAATTTCCGAATTTCCGAACTTCGTATTTTCAGATTTCCGAATTTCGCATTTTCGGATTACCGAATTTCGTATTTGCGAATTTTGAATTTTCGGATTTCGGAATTTTCGAATTTCCAAATTTTCGAATTTCCAATTTTTCGAATTTCCAAATTTTCGAATTTCTAAATTTTCGAATTTCCAAATTTTCAAATTTACGAATTTCTGAATTTCGCATTTTTGCATTTACGAATTTCTAATTTTTGAAATTCAGAATTTTCGAAAATCCGAATTTCTTATTTTCGGATTTCATAATTTCGAATTTTCAAATTTACGATTTTCAAATTTACGAATTTCAAATTTTCAAATTTCAAATTTTCACATTTCCGAATTTTGAATTTTCAAATTTCCGAATTTTGAATTTTCAAATTTCCGAATTTCGAATTTCACATTTTCAGATTTCAGAATTTCTGAATTTCACATTTTTGCATTTCCGAATTTCCGCTAGCGGCCGAAAAAGGGTTAAAACCCCCGCAAAGCCCCGATGCAGCGGCGCTTTGCCAGCAGTATTACCGCGGTATCCCTGCGGTGTCCCATTGATTTCAATGGGTAGGAGCGCTAAATACACCGCTCCTTCACCGCTCCAAAGATGCTGCTAGCAGGACTTTTTTACCGTCCTGCTGTCGCACCTCTCCAGCGTGAAAGCGTGAAAGCAGCAGCTGTTTCAGGTCGGTTTGCAGGTGCTATTTTTAGCGCAACAGCGCCTGCAAACCGCCCTGCAAACCGCCCCAGTGTGAAAGCAGCCAAAGACGTGTTCAAGCATTTGGGCATGCATTCATTTTTTTGCCAGAATAAGAATTTATCCTGCCCATCAAAATGAATTCTCAAGTGCTAAATGAAGAGAAAAACAAAACAGGCGCCTCTTAGTAAGACTGATTAAGATTTAATAGCCAAATGCATTAAAAATCTCACATATAGGTATCTGTTATCAGGCATAGGGAAGTCCAGTGTAGCCACATTCCATCTCTGCAGTCAGCATGGTTATACACTCTGCTTCTCCATGTAGCCGGCGTCCTGTTCCACAGGAGACTTCTGGTATTCGTGCGCAGCCGGACGGTCACAGAGAGTGCTGAATGCATAGCTCGGTGAAGTGATGCCTGTTTTGTCTTTCTCTTCACATATTTGGAGTGGTTTCAACTCCATTTAAAAGGCTGCCCTATCAACACAGACTGTGTATCTCACACAGAGCTGATTAAGCTCAAAGGACTTTTGTATGAACTTTCATTGCTTACTATTATACTACAACCTGCACCACTACCCATTGTTGTTTTCAAGTGCTAAATTAGTCTAGTGATTAGGTCCGTTTACGTGTGTTATGCCACGTATACACAAGCGGATTTTCCGTCTGAAAAAATCTTGGATGGTTTTTCCGACAGAACTGCGCTCAAGCTTGGCTTGCATACACACGGTCACACAAAATTTCCCTGAAACTTTTTCCGACCGAAAAATTTAAACCTGCTCTCAATCTTTTGCTGGCGGGAATTCGGCCAGCAAAAGTCAGATGGAGCATACACACGGTTGCATTTTCCGACCAAAAGCTCTCACCGGTCTTTTGCTGGCCCAATTTCCGATCGTGTGTACGGGGCATCAGGCTTGTTTTTAGCCCAAACGCTCCTCCCCAATTTCGGTGTTAAGATTTTTGCCCCTAAAAGCTCCTGCCGTTAAATGCCTGTAAACACCTATGTGTGCATTGACACAGAGGGACGCCTCTATGTCAACCACCAGAAAAACAAGTGTTTTTTAGCTGAAGTGTGCATGAGGCCTAATAAATAATAGCACCCAAGTGCATTGCGCATTTTGATGCATTTCTGAAAATGCAGGCAGAAACGTACAATTCATGCCCAGGTCTGAATGCAGCTGAAAGACTGGGGACTAAATGTTAACCTGAAGATCCACCTCACAATGTGAGGGAAGGAATGCAGGTTCACACAACTACCCCAATAGACGGCCCCCAACAGATTCAACAATGGCTGGCTTGTTCTGAATCTACTGATGAACGGGTGGGAGTGCATTGTAACTCTTGCAGTCAGAGTTAGAGTAGACTTTCACAGCAAAGTAGTTAGTAGCTGAGGCACTTAACTAATCCATTTACAAATATCTGGTGTCTCTATATACACATCTCCAACTCTAAGATGCTCTGACAGGAGCAATATCCAACATGAATTTTAATTGATGGTTTTGAGATTAAGTGAGACCATATAAAGACTGTACTGTAATAGTATGCACTATTATATTCTTCCACCAACCAAAAGGTATCCTAAAATCTTTTTCAAATTAAAACACAAAGGTCCACCTGAAAAGAAGAATATACTGTGGGAAGCTGACAATAATTTGGCAAGGCTTCTATGGGCAACTGTCTGCATTAATTGCTGATATTCAAATATAGTTACAGTCTGTTAAAGCATGGTATGCCCAATATGTATTTAAGCATTCGTTGATGAGAAGAATGTTGAGTATTGGGCACAAGCAGCTCATGATCTTGTCAGCTGCCTATGCACCTGCAAATAAAGTGTTCCACAAATGCCAAAAGAATAGATTTACATGCATTGTTCTTGTACAGTTATAGTGTATTCTGGTGCATTACTTTCAGCCAAATCACAGGAGAACTGGGTCTAATCAGGCAAAGCAACTGCTACAGCTCTAGACCAGAAAGAAGGCCTGCAGTGAATTCACAGTATGTAAAGTGTTCTTCAGATACTTGCAACAGAGCTCGGTGAATGTAGGAGAAACTTACGGTAGGTTTGCCACTGCAGGAACATGACTGCTACAGGGATGTCCCAATAAGATCAACAATTGGGAAAACCTGCACCTGGTGACTAAATGGTGAGAGTTCCAAAACCGAAAGGCCAGCCTAGATTTTCCAGCAGCTGCATGCTGTAAGAGATGTCCAAGATGTCCATCTTCTAGAGGACACTAAGATAAACTAAGCATGGTTGGTGTAAGAGGGGTTGTAGTCTCAGGGTCTGTCCCCCATTTTTTGTTCCTAGTGTTGAATCTTCCTGTAGGATGCAAAAGTGCTGTGCCCATCCATGGTAGAGATAGAGAAAGTGTGACAGACTCACCCGGGACAGAGGCTTTTGGAGGGGACTTGCCTACTGACTATGGGCCCTGGCTTTCAAGGGAACACTACTCTATGTGTATTGTACTTTGTGAGCTCAATGCCAGCAAGTTTACCGGAATGAGACCTTTGAGTGTCCAGGTGGCTAGTTGTTTAATCAACTTAATGTTTCTAGCATATGTTGGTTGTTGTTTAGCTATGGTAATTATATTCCTATGTACAGTTTGTATTGTTAAGGTAACATGATCAGGAGGTGGATGTCCTCCTGTGGGGTATATATTCTTTGTGAGTTTGTTCAATAAACGTTCCAGTTTCATACAAGCTATTTGTCAGGTAGTCTTGTATGGTCAGCTATAATATCGGGTATCTATGTTCAGACTGGAGGTAGCGGTATACTGAGGGAAGCACCAAAGCTGGGTGCTGGAACAGTTCCCTCACAGAGAGCTTTAGCCCACATGACCCTTTACAAACAAACCCTAAACACATTACTCAGTTTTCTGATTTACTGGTTTGTAAGGTGAAGCTGTGCAGGTGGAATGAGTTTAGTACAAAACCTTCAAATCACTAGAGCAAAAAATGACTCGCTCATCCATACTAACCATGCAGAACACCTATATGAAACTTTTACTCTTAATAAAATATTAATACACAAACTAATTTTCAGTATATGTCATTTAGAACATGTTTTCTCTAAGCAGGTAAAAAAAAATACATACCTGAGATCAAGGGTATTCAGTTTCTTGAGCTGATAGGCAATGTCTGCAACATTTTCCCATGAAGCCAGAAGATTTTTTGACAAATTTAACACAGAAATATCTGATAGTTAATAAGTTAAGAAAAACAGCTAATCAATAAATCAAGTAATATGTAAAAAAACTAAATGATACAAAACAGATTTCAAAAAGCTATTATAAAAGATATGCGCTAAATAATAATGAGGTTAAAGTGCTTCTAAAGGCTAAACATGTTTTACCTTAAAAGAGAAGTATGGGGTTCGGGGCTTTTGCAGATTTATACTTGCCTAGGTGGATGCAGCATTGGTCCCATGCTGCATCTGTCCCCCACCAGACTTCAGCTGCTGAAAACGGGTCACAGAAGTGCAGAAAGAACTGCACTCCTGTGAGCCACAGGAGAAGTACAGCCAAATGAGCTTCAGCTGTACTTCTCCTTTAATGCAATTCCATTGCACAGTGGAATTATATATAAATGTGTTTGTTATTTTTTTTTTTCTTTTGAGTTTACAATCACTTTAAGTAGGAACAATAGATAAAGATTTTTTACTCATCAGTAAAATCTGTTTCTTGGAGTACAGTATGGGACACAGGATCCTTAGTCCTTAACCATGAGTCAAATGCTGCAGAAACATCTCCAACTCCCAGCTAGCCCCGGTATTGTAGCAAGCAAGAGAGGTCAAAAGAACAGAGGAGTGGGATCTGTATCCTTGTACTTTAAGAATCATATTTTACTGGTAAATCAAAAATCTAGTTTTCTTTTTGCAAATCTGTTTATTGAGGTTTTTTTTAAAAAACATTTAACAAAAAAACAACACATACTGGTCATGACAAGTGTTCACTTTGAATTGTACAGAATTATGACACGAGGAAGACTGTTACATACAATACAATAGGGGTCTCAATATATTATGGTGATCGCAGACAGGGGGCTTTATAAGAAGTGGGATATTGTGGAGCTAAAACACGTTTCTCAAGGATATACAATATATTCAGAGATTTATATTTCCATCTAGTAGTAGATGGTGATGGATTAGGTGGGGGGTGAGTCTGAGGCTGTGGAGCACTCCGCCAGCCATTTAGACCAAACCTGATCATTAGGGCTTTTTTTCTCAGAGAATGGGTGCAGGAAATCCCCCCTTGTCTTTGTGCCCTACCCTCCTCTGAGCACCGTCCCTTGGTTCCAAACCACCTCCCATTACTGCCCCAAGTATTATTTTGTGGTTCTAAATAATTTGTATGGAATTTGTTCTTGTCTAATAACAAGAAAAGCAGTAAAATAGATCCCCTGGGGCCAGCAACAATAGACCCCCAGCAACAATAGATCCCCACCCCAGCAACAATAAATCCATCACACAATAGACTCCCCCAACAACAATAGACCCCCCTTAGCAACAATAGGCCCCCTCAGCAACAATAGGTCTCCCCAGCAACTATAGACCCCACCACAGCAACAATAGTCCCCCCCCCCAGAAACAATAGATCCCTCACATAACAAGAGACTACTCCAGCAACAATAGCCCCCCACCAGCAACACTAGGTCTCCCCAGAAACTATAGACCCCACCACAGCAACAATATCCCCCTCCCCCAGAAACAATAGATCCCTCACAGAACAATGACTCCTCCAGCAACAATGGACCCTACCACAGCAACAATGGCCACCCACAACCAAATTCCCGCCACCAGCAACATTAGACCCGCAGTAGCAACAACAGATCTTCCAGCAGCCAGCATCAGTAGACCCTCCAGCATACAGCAACAATAGACATCTCCCTCAATAGCAGATTCCTACATAACAAGATAAGACCCACCAGCAACAACAGACCCTTACACAAAAACAGATACCCACCAGAGACCATAGATCCCCAAGCAGCCAGCATCAATAGACTCTCCAGCACAGCACAGCACCCCATACTATTTCATAGATTCAGTGCTGAAGGTGCCAGAACTGCATTACCCCGCATTCCTGCTGAAAAAAAGTCCTGCTTATCATATTATTGAGGGCAACCTCTATTAGCATAGCAATTTTTGTAGAGAGGCAGGCTGTTGTTAACCAGTTGTTTCCACAAGGAGAGACGAGGGGGAGTAGGCTTACACCAGCTGAGGGCTATGGCTTTGCGGGTGTAAAAGAGGAGTAACCCAACCAGGGTGCGCTTTGCCACCATGGGAATTAGTTGTTCTATCAGGCCCAGTATGCAAATTTCTACGGAGGGTTGGAGTGGTATTGTGGTGACCTGTGTTATGATATTTAGTATCTCTTGCCAATATATAACAATGGCTGGGCAGGTCCAGAAAATGTGGGTAAGATCGCCAGGTATTGTTGCACAGCGCCAGCACTCCTGGGGGAGGAGGGGTTAATTTTGTGTAATCTGTGTGTGGTGAAATATGCGCAATGGACCATCTTGAACTGGATTAGTCGGTCCCTTAAGGAGACCACGGATCTGAAAGGGAAGTCCCATATGTCATCCCAATTGTCATTGTCAAATTCAGGAATGTCTTGTATCCATTTGTTCCTGAGTTTCTCTAGGGTAGGGAGGGAGGTCATCATCTAATGGGCGTAAAGTCTCAAAGTGGGCTTATTTGCACAGCCGGACCAGAGGAGGTCATCTAATGTAGATTGGAAGATCTGGAGGGGAGAGCTGGAGAATTGGCAACTAAAGGCATGGGAGGGCTGTAAATATCGAAAAAAATTGTGCTAGGGGACGTTGAAATCGGAAATCAATTTGGGGAGTGGGGCCAGAGATTGATTGGATATTATTTGGTCCACTGTTTTAATGTTGAATTTATTCCAAGCGTGGTGTTTTGGCAATTTGTAAAAATGCTCCAGGTTGGGTTCAACCACAAGGGGGCTGTTGGAGAAAATGCATTTTTAGGGTACCTCTCAATTTTGAGGCCCGCCCTCATGCACGCAGCGTGGTGCGCATGGAGGGGGTCAGTAGATATTGGGCCCTAGGGCCACAAAAAAGTAAAAATGTCAGAGCTTCCAATGATTTTACCACCACCGCTTCAACCAGGGTAGCGGGGATTGTTGTATATTTGTTGGACATTAGCCACCAAGCCGCTGTTACCAGCTGGGTGGCCAGGAAGTATTTGTATAGGTCAGGGCATGCCAGTCCTCCCTGGGAGGAGGGGCGCACAAGTGTTGAGCATCCGTATCTGGGGGACTGGGTTCCCCAGATAAAGGAGGCGAAGAGGCTATGTAATCGAGTGAAAAAGGATTTGGGAATCCATTGCGGGGATTGGCAAAGTAGGTAGGTAAATTTGGGTAGGATTTTCATTTTTATCAGATTTATCCAACCTATAAGTGATAAGGGTGGTGACTCCCATGCCTTTAGTCTCAGCCGTGTCTCCTGAAACACTGGGGATAGATTCAAGGGCAGGAAATCTGAAGCCTGTCTCCAGATTACCACCCCAAGGTACTTAAAAACTCTCAATCAATTGCAGAGGGTATATCAGCGGGGGCGGTGGTACAAGCAGCAGAGTCTATTGGGAATAAAAGGGACTTTGACCAGTTAACCTTGAGGCCTGTGACAGTGGAGAATGAGTTTAGAATCTGGAGTGCCCCTTTGAGTGAGGAGTCTGCATCATTGAGGAAAAGAAGGAGGTCGTCCGCATACAGGGCCAGGGCCCTTGATGTGCAGGGAGGTGCGCAGGGCCTCCGCCATCGGTTCCATCGTGATGGCGAAAAGGGCCGGAGAGAGGGGGTAGCCCTGCCTTGAGCCTCTGGACAGAGAGAAGGACTGTGACAGACCCCCCCCCCCCAACTTGATGGCGGACGTGGGGTGTTTGTACAGTCTGTAGCCATGTGATGAATAACAGGGGGAAACCCATTCTGCGCAGGACCTCCCATAGAAAAGTCCATTCCACAGTGTCGAAGGCCTTCTCTATGTCTAGTGAGGCCACTATCGAGGAGCCCTCATTGAGGTGCATGTATGTATGTTGGTAAATAAGCATCGTAAGGTTGACATCAGTGGCCCTGTTTGCCATAAAACCAGTTTGGTCAGTCTCCATCACAGGCGGTAGTAGGGGTTGTAGCCTCATAGTGAGCAATTTGGTGAGAATTTTGAAGTCTGTCTTAAGTAAGGCGATAGGCCTATATGAGGCGCTGGATGTGGGGTCCTTAGGGGCTTTGTGGATTAATATTATATGTGCATGGCTCATGGAAGCGGGGAGGGCGCCGTCCGCCAGACAGTGAGAATAGAGCTGGGCCAATTTGGTTGCAAGCATGTTCTCGTGGATTTTGTAGAACTCTATAGGTAGACCATCTGAGCCTGGGGATTTCCCGGCCAGGAAGCATCCGATGGCCTTCAAAACCTCCTCTGGGGTAATGGGTCTCACCAGCGTTTCTCTCTCTGTATTCGAAAGCCAGCTGAGTGCCAGAGGGTCCAGCCAACGCGCCAGGTCCTGTGGCCTGAAATCCGAGGGCAACATGGAGGTGTAAAGGGAGCTATAGTATTGCCAAAATACCTCTAATATGTCTAAGAGAGAGGAGACCGATTCACCCGAAGGTTCAATGTAACTATTTCTGGTTCAATTAAGATTATTATAGGCAACTGAATGGTATCGCAATGGGTGCTAAGTATGCACCAGGTGTAGCCAATATTTTCATGGCTAGATGGGAGGAGAAAGCCATGTATTCCGACATTCCAGAAGATTTAATTTTATATGCTATAGGAGTGGGAGATCTGTGGTGTTTTTTGTGGTGGAGGAAAATTGAACAGTTTGAACTCTGCAAGCATTTGTTTTTAGAAAGAGAATTTTGGAAATCATACCATTATTGTGCATTTATATGCTGGATGGTTATTTATGATATATGAATTTACAACCCAATATTTATGAATTGATAACCGTATATATTTAATATTTAACTACATATCTAATTTTCATAAGCTATTTACAAATTTATGCATCCTGTTTGTCAATCGTTCTATCATTAATTATATGTGACATATATACCCATTATTTATCATTTATATAATTTCTTCATAAGCAAATTTTAGCGTATGCACCCCCTTTTTTAAATTATCTTATTAATTGATTTTTTTTTTTTCAGCTCTTGTATTCCCTTTCACAGCCATTTATTACACATTTATTTATTTATTTGTGGCTACATTCAGACAAATTTATTATAGTTTGTGTATTCTTTAATTTGCACTTTACACAGAGTAATTGGGTATAACACAGAATAATTATTTCTGTTTCACAGATATTTATACATATATTTATTTATATTTAGATAATTTATTATAGCTTGTGTATTCTTTAATTTTTGCACTTTATAAGGAGTACTTGGGTTCACACAGATTATTTATTGTATATATTGTGCATGCAGTGATAAGTTAATTAGAGCGCAGCAATTTTTCACATATTTATCCTTCTTATTATTGTCAGAACACTTATTTAGCTTGCTTGCGGCCTAATTATTTAGTTATTTTTCACTTGTTTCTAAGTTCACTTATTCATTGTTTGCACTTTAGTATTTATATCACTTATATGCTAGGTATCACCGTTAAGGGCAGGTCGTGTTGTGCCAACATTGCTAGGAGGCAACCATTCCGGTCTCCCTGTTTGAAAAATATTTGTTACGTTAGAGCTCTAGTCTGGTAAGTTCTGTTAGATGGAGGTGTAGTTCCCGTTTCGCTACGTTAAGGACGTCAAAGCCAGAGTCGGTGAGGTCAGTCGTGTATGCCTTATGCCGCGTACACACGGTTGGACTTTCCGACGTAAAATGTGCGATCGGAGCTTGTTGTCGGAAATTCCGACCATGTGCAGGCTCCATCAGACAGTTTCCATCTGAATTTCCGTCGCACAAAATTTGAGATCTGGTTCTCAAATTTTCCGACAAAATCTGTTCGCGTAAATTCTGATCGCGTGTGTACAATTCCGACGCACAAAGTGCCACGCATGCTCAGAATCAAGCAGAAGAGCCGCACTGGCTATTGAACTTCATTTTTCTCGGCTCATCGTAAGTGTTGTACGTCACCGCGTTCTTAACGTTCGGAATTTCTGACAAGATTTGTGTGACCGTGCGCATGCAAGACAAGTTTGAGCCAACATCCGTAAGAAAAAATCCATGGATTTTGTTGTCGGAATGTCCGATCAATGTCCGATCGTGTGTACGGGGCATTAGTCTGAGTATCTACCTTGTTTTGTAACTCAGTTGTGGTAGCGGCTTGTTCTCTACGGATCCCAGCTATCGAGGAAATGTATTGACCTCTAGTGAAAGCCTTAAAGGAGTCCCAAGTGACCTCCGGGGAGGAGGACTCTGTGTTAAGTTCCCAGTATTCAGTGAGGCGAGGTGAGATGGTGTCGGTCAAGTCGGCGTGGAAGAGCCATTGGGTTCCCAGGTGCCAAAGGGCAGCGGTTCGGGAGGTGGGGGAGCAGATATTAAGAAGGAGAGGGCAATGGTCTGACAGCCCACTAGGTAGATATGTGGCGTCTAGCACATCCGACAGCATGGCAGAGTTGGCAAAAGCTAAATTAATGCGTGAGGACGTTTTTGTATGTGGTGGAGAAGCAGGAGTAAGCCCTGGTCGAGGGATGTTTCCACCTCCAGACCTCGGTCACCCCCCATCACCTCCGCCCAAGTGGATAGGTCTGAGGAGCAATGTTCAGGGGGGACCGGTCTGTCCAAGTCCGGGGCTAGGATGGCATTAAAATCGCCCATAAGTAACAATCTGGTGGGACAGTAAGGAGTAACCCGTTCTAGGATAGTGTATAGGGTGGATGTTGAGTAGGGAGGAGGAATGTACATGTTTACCACAATGTATCTCGTGCCCCAAACCGTGAAAACCACAATCACATATTTGCCCTGAGGGTTGGTGTGAATCTTTTCCACTATGCATGGAAAAGATTTGCTGACCTGTACCGAGACCCACCTGGCATAGGTGGAGTATGAGGCATGGAAGGCTCTCTGGATCCACGGCTTCTTTATTGACAATAATTTGCTGCCCGTAAGATGCGTCTCCTGAAGTAGTATCATGTGGGGGGAGTGTAACTTGAGATATTTGAATAGTACTGCTCTTTTAAATTTGGAGTTAAGCCCCCGGACATTCCAAGATAAAATGTTAAAAGGTGGACATGTCACGTGTGGCCTTTAGGTGGTGTTAGTATGATATCAAGGAGACGCATTGTTACGTTAATGGTGTGTAGCAAGAGCTGCATACATCCAGAGAGCCCATAGTAAGTAGAGTCATGACCAAGCAGTAACCAAACTAACAAAAAAACACATACATTTTAAAAAAATACCCTTGTTGACAGCAAAGTGCCAACCCTGCCCTTATCTGATGACATCCCAGGGAACTTGGGAGTGATCAGATCAGGCCTATACCCAGAAAATATAACAATTTTAACCCTTTAAACTTTTCTTTGCAACAGTTCAATGCTGTGAGTTAGGACTCGTGGAAGGAAGGAAGGTAAGCAGCTGCAAGTTAATAGCAACACTCCTTGCTATACTGGGTTCCTCGGAGTGATTACTTTTCCTGGGGGGGGGGGGGTAGGGCTGCCTTCGTGGCAGTGGTGGCTCTTGTGTAGTTCTGGGGGTGGTGGGCAAGCAGGAGCAAATAGGGGTATCCAGGGAGATAGTGGAGCCATGGAAGTAGGAGGGAGAGACAGGAGATGTGGGCACAGAAGATTGACTGGAGGATCCAGCAGGTTTCAGGAAAGTCAGCCTGTGAAGTGAGACTTAGTGTGGGGGGGTCATTTCAGAAGGACACAATGTTGAAATAATCAGAGTAATGTGTAAAGTACTTAGCTGGCATCATAGGACACGGTAAGGGAGCAACCAGGTTATACGGTCATCAGGTAGGTTTCAGCAGGTGCCCAGCCAAGGCCACGCAGCTTCTGGATTGTCAAAGAATCTTGTGCGGTTGCCATCTGTGATCCTCATGCTGCTGGGATAGAGTAAACTGAAATGGATACCTTTTTCTCTCAATCTCTTGCGTACATCTGTGAAGGATTTGTGTCTTTGTTGAATTTCCTGGGTATAATCGGGAAAGAAGAGTAGCTTGGTATCCTCATATTTGATGTCGGGTTTGGCCCAGGCTGCGGCCAGGATGTGGTCTCGGTCCCTATAACTGAGGAACTGCAGTAAGGCACGGTGGGGTCCCAGGTCTTGGTGGGGCTGGTGGGACCTTGTGGGTGCGTTCCACTACAAAGGTTGGTGGCAAGTTAGTCAGGCCAAACACCTCTGTTAGGAGGCGTTCTGTGAACTCGGTGGGTCGGGAGCCCTCCACTCACTCAGGTAGGCCCAGGATGCGGATGTTGTTCTGCCGCAGGTGGTTCTCAGTGTCTATGGCCCTCTCCTGTAATGCAAGTACCTGCAACTGTAGGGCCCGGAGGTCCCTGGAGTCTGATCGGACCACATCCTCTACGCTGGAGACCTGGTCCTCCACCTCTGTCACCCGGGCCCGGAACTTATCGAGATCTTGGCGAATGAGGCCAACATCTGTGGCCACATAATCAATTTTTGCAGTTAGCGATGCTTTACATTTAGCGATCGCTGCCAGGATAGCTGCTCCTGAGGGGTGGGCTGTGTCCCCTGCCTCCTCCTGAGGTGGTGTGCTGGCTGACATGGCGCTGGCCTGCACATGCAGAGTTAAGTTGGCCGCAGAGCGGGGAGAAGAGACAGCGCTGGTTTTCAGTCTGGCGGAGCGGGTCCAGGGTGGTCCCATCCGAACTGAAAAAAGGTGGTGAAAATGTTCCTGGGGTCCTCCGTGATCCGATTAAGGTGTTTAGCCTGCAAAACGCGGTCGGGCCGCTGGAAATAGCTGAAATGGAGCCATCAGGATCGGAGCTCCTGGAAGACAAGTCCGCCATGGTTACATGCTGGCCACACCCCCCAAAAAGTCTCTTTTCTTATTAGTACAGTACAAGACACAGAGTCTTTAACCTTTAACCATAGGACATCCAAAACCATTCAAACAGAATGGCTGGGCAACAAGAAAACAAACACTAACAGGTCCACATACTGTAATAAATAAGTCAAAAAGGGCTTAGACTCAGAGCATCTTTTAGCACCTTAGCATTAGCGGAGTCCTGAACATCCACCTGGTAAAACAGACATGTTAACAGAAGCCCAGATGTCAGCCATGCAAATCTGGGAAACAGATGCTCGATTCAAAAAAACCTTATGAAGAACTTTAGTGCTTTAAATCTAGTAGAGTATGCCTGAACAGGGAAAGGGTAATACGTTTAAAGGATGACTTGTCTACTAGGGGCAAGAAACAATCATGCAGGCACAAATCAAGACTCAGACTCAGGGACCGAAGGGCATGAGAGCAGGAGGACACAAGTTTGTCTCTTGACAGGAAGATCCAATGCCAGGCCTAGGTGCTCTAATCAGTGAGCTGATTTCAGTGATGTTTTCTGAGGGTTGAGGATCCACCCAAAGCTCTGCAGAGTCTGTACTGTCCACTGCCTTACAGTAATAGGAGAGGACGCATTGTGTACGCATCCTATCCTGGATTTCTACTGAAGCCATAAAATTCCCCAGAAGGTGGAAGGTAATAACTGACCTGGCCAATACTATGCAGAACTTTTAAACATGCAGGAATAAGAAATGTTAGTTCCAGAATGGGTTGAACCCCCTCCATTTGGCTTTGGAACAGTAGATAAGCTTGTGTAGAAACCTTGAAAATGCTCCTCACTCAGGACTGTGGCAACATCTCCCTGCAAGAGGAACCACTGAACAGCAGTAAGAAGATTCATCTGTCTCTGCGGGGAGAGTAGCAAATCTGAAAGCAAGAAGCTGGGAGGAGGCAGAGTTGGAAATCTAGTTTGTAGTCCCTGGAAATGACACATTGGGCTCAGATATGAGGGGAGGAAGGAGGAATTGGAGCACCACGTCTTCCAACTAAAGTTTGTTCCAGACTTTGGATTGGAGCTGGAGATTTGAAAGTAACACAAGGAACTCATCCTAGATTCAGGAGAAGGACTTTCTTTTTCAGAGAAGAATAGACCCTTTACCCTCTGTAATTTCTTTGATGTACTTAATCAAGCAGGGACAAGACAGGCATTCTCCTTGAAAGAGTAGATGCTCTAGGTCAGTGGTTCGATCAAACACCAGGGGTTCGGTGAGTCAGTCTCGCGGGTTTGGCGGAGGTCAAGACAAACACTGACTCATATGATTCGTGATGACACGCCCGCTTGTACATCATCGGATGCAGGTGATAACGCCACATCGATTGGCGGCATATCTGTGCTGCAGGGAATTTGGTGCGCCCAGTAGTCGAAGTGTAACTGTCGTGATGGTACCTCGTGTGATTTCTTTCTTAATATTTTGTAAAGTTCGGGGGACCAGCTAGACCGCAGGACACAGGCTTTTAGTTCAAAAAGGAGGTTTTATTAAACTTAAACAGCTTCACAGCAGCAAAACAAAAGAAAAAGGTTTCAGTCTCACCGACTATCAAAGTCCCGAATTGCTATCGCAATCAAACACAGTCCTGGGGTGCTGTCGCAGGTGACTTCAACTGCTAGGAGGCTTCCAGGCCGAACGCTGCTGTTGACTTTGGTTGCTGCAAATCAAGCCAAACACAAACCACTATCTCCTCTACACTCCTCCACACCCATCTGCAACTTCCTGTCTTGTTTTTAAACCCACTTCCTCTGACAGGTGAGTTAACCCTTTTTGTTCCCTTAAAGGGACCACAGTCCAAACAGAGGGGAAACATAGCGTCCTTCCAGGACCCAGCCACGGCGTCCTGTACATATCCCCCCTGTGCCCCAACGCCAAGGAGGTGGAGGCAACAGTGGAGCTCAAACAATGGACTCGGGAGAGGGCATCTGCATTTTGATGCAGTCTCCCGGGCCTATGCTCCACTACAAATTTAAATTCCTGGAGTGCCAGGAACCACCGAGTAACCCTGGCATTAGTCCCTTTACCTTGTCTCAGCCATGTTAAAGGGGCATGGTCAGAAATCAGCCTAAACTTCCTCCCCAGAAGGTAATATCTGAGGGATTCCAGAGCCCACTTAATGGCCAGACACTCTCGTTCAATTATAGCGTAGTTTTTCTCCGCTGGTGTTAACTTCCTACTGAGGAAGACTACTGGGTGCTCCTCGCCATGAATAACCTGTGACAACACCGCTCCCAATCCTACATCGGAAGCATCAGTCTGTACAACAAACTCTTTTGAAAAATTGGGTGCTACTAGGACAGGGTGTTGGCACAATGCCGACTTGAGCTCCAAAAAAGCCTTCTCAGCGTCTGCATTCCACTCCACCATGACCGATTTCCGACCCTTAGTCAGATCGGTCAATGGAGCTGCCAACGTGGCAAAGTTGGGTACAAACCTCCTGTAGTATCCCACCATACCCAGGAATGCACGTACCTGTTTTTTTGTAAGGGGGCGGGGCCAATTCTGTACAGCCTCTACCTTGTTGACCTGAGGTTTTACTACCCCTCTACCCACAACATAGCCCAGGTATTTCACCTCCTCCATTCCCAAAGCACATTTTTCCGGGTTTATTGTAAACCCCACCTTCCAAAGAGAGTCCAGTACTGCCTGGACTTTGGGCAAGTGTGATTCCCAGTCTCTGCTAAAAATGACTATGTCATCCAAGTATACTGAGGCATACTCCCGGTGAGGACGTAAAATCCTATCCATTGCCCTCTGAAATGTGGCTGGAGCAGTTTGCAATCCAAAAGGCATTCTCTTGTACTGAAAACTTCCCTCTGGAGTAGAAAAAGCAGTTTTCTCTCTAGCAGCCTTAGTCAACGGGATTTGCCAATACCCCTTGGTAAGGTCTAATGTAGTGATATACCTGGCTGGACCTAGTCTCTCAATAAGCTCATCTACCCGGGGCATGGGGTAGGCATCAAACCGTGAAACTTCATTTAGTTTCCGGAAATCATTGCAGAATCGCAGAGTCCCGTTGGGCTTTGGTACCAACACAATCGGGCTTGACCACTCACTCTGTGATTCCTCAATAATCTCCAGGTCTAACATCTTCTTCACTTCCTCTGAAACAGCCTTCCTTTGGGCCTCTGGAATGCGGTAAGGCCGGACAAAAACTTTGACTCCTGGTTCCGTGACAATATCATGTTCTATGACACTAGTGAGCCCTGGCAAGTCTGAAAATTTCTCTTTATTTCTCTGCAAGAACTCCTTTGCCTGCTGACTTTGGACTCTAGACAGGGTATTTGCTACTTGGACACTCTCCACCCCAACCCGAGGCTCAAGTCTTACACCAGCCAGGGAGGTCACCGGTTCCCTGTCTGTCCAGGGCTTTAACAAGTTTACATGATATATCTGATAGGGTTTCCTCTTACCTGGTTGGTGGACTCTATAATTTACCTCTCCCACTTTTTCTACAACTTCAAAGGGGCCTTGCCACCTGGCCAAGAATTTACTTTCCACAGTGGGGATCAACACCGCTACTCGATCCCCCACTTGGAAGTTCCTTATTCTAGCAGCCCTATTATAGACCCGTCGTTGAGCCTCCTGGGCTTTTTGCAAATGTTCTTTGACTAGAGGCATTACAGTTCGGATCCTCTCCTGCATTTGGGAAACATATTCAAGAACACTCTTATGCTGAATAGGTTCACTTTCCCATTCCTCTTTAACAAAATCCAGTAGTCCGCGAGGTCTCCGCCCATATACCAACTCAAAGGGCGAAAACCCAGTGGATGCCTGGGGCACTTCCCGGATAGCAAACAGGAGAGCGGGTAACAGGCAGTCCCAGTCTTTCCCATCTCTTTGTACAACCCGCTTGAGCATAGACTTAAGGGTCTTATTAAAGTGCTCTACCAACCCATCCGTTTGTGGATGGTAGACCGATGTGCGCAGCTGTTTAATTCGGAACAGCTTGCACACATCAGCCATAACCCTGGACATAAACGGGGTGCCCTGGTCCGTGAGTATGTCCTTGGGAAAACCAGTCCGCGTAAACAACTGGAATAATTCCCGAGCAATAGCCTTAGAGGAGGTATTCCGCAGAGGTAGCGCTTCAGGATATCAGGTGGCATAGTCAAGGATCACCAGTATGTAGGAGTGACCTCGAGCTGACTTAACCAAAGGACCCACTATATCCATGGCTATACTCTCGAATGGGACCTCAATTATGGGCAGAGGGACCAAAGGGCTCCGGAAGTGGGTCACCGGCGCGGTCAACTGACAGGTGGGACAAGAGGCACAGTATCTTCTTACCTCTGCTTTCAGACCTGGCCAGTAAAACCGGTCGGTGATCCGTGCCTCCGTCTTTTCAACTCCCAGGTGTCCCCCTAAAACATCATCATGGGCCAGGTCCAGGACCTTGCGTCTATACTGTTGGGGTACCAATAATTGTTCTACCACATTTTCTCTCACTTTGGTAACCCGATAAAGCAATTCATTACATATTGCAAAGTGGGGCCACCGCTCATTCGCACCTGGCTCTTGGGGTACCCCATTTAATACTACAACTTGTTCCCGTGCACGGGCCAAAGTGGGGTCCTGCATCTGGGCAGTACCAAATGTCCCCTGGGGAACACCCAAATCCGGCATGGCAGGGGTAGAGGCCACTTCCTCATCCTCTTCACCCAGCATTACCTGAAGTGGGGAAGGTTCCCCCTCCTCAGTGTTCAGGTAGGTCTGCGAACCACACATTTTGACACCCTTAACAGTATCAGCACTACTTTCATCACCATTAACCCAATCATTAGCATTTGTATCAACTGGATCCACACTAGGAACATTTGGCATCTCAGGGTTATTACCCTCAACCATAGGAACAGAGGAACTAGTTTCTCCCCAGTCTTGGGATCGTTCAGGTAGTTCTCCTTGTCCCCACAGTTTTTCAAAAAATGGACAGTCTCGTCCTATGATAACATCATGTATCAAGTTCTTTACCACCCCCACCTCTTGAGTACCAGTGCCATATGCTGTGGAGATGGACACCGAGATGAGAGGGTACTCTCTAGTGTCCCCGTGAATGCACACAACCCGTAAAGTTTTGCTTACCGGACCGATCTTTCCAATTACTCTAGGATGAACCAGGGTTACCATGCTTCCGGAATCCAGCAAAGCCCAGGCAGGGAGGTGGTTCACTTGGACTACACACTCAAAACTCTTCTCCACGGTCAAGGTATGTGGTACATGCTCTATGAGCATAAAAAGACCCCCTCCGAAGAACCCCGCATTCCATGGGCTCCTCTTGCAGTGGGCAGTGGGCCCGGGTATGGCCCCAGGAATGACATCGCCAACATTGTACATCCCCTCCTCTCCGAACAGGGACAGATCGCTGAGGAGGTACTGGGAGTGACTCTTGACCTTCCGGGGTGTTGATTCCAGGGCTCCGGGGGACATCCTTTCGAAGGGCGGCAGTCGATCGAATAGGCCGTGGCAGACTGGGCCCTTGGCGCTTGGTAGGGCCAAGCAGATCCTCCACCACTGTATATCGCTCTACCATCTCGACAAGGAGGTTCACTGTTTTGGGGTCTCCATGGCTGACCCACCGTTGAAGGTCGTCTGGCAGTGACCGTAGGTATCGGTCCAGCACGACCCGCTCCACGATTTGGGGGCCCAACAACACTTCGGGCTGCAGCCATTTTTTTACCAGTTGCACCAGGTCATGCATTTGAGACCGTGGTGGACGATCTGTACAATACTTCCATTGGTGCACTCGTTGGGCCCGAACGGCCGTAGTCACCCCCAAACGAGCCAGTATTTCTGCCTTTAGTTTTTGATAGTCTTTAGCGTCCTCTGGTGGCAGGTCGAAGTAGGCTTTTTGAGGATCTCCGGTGAGAAAAGGGGCAATTAGGCCGGCCCACTGGTCCTGGGGCCACCCTTCTCTCTCTGCCGTCCTCTCAAATGTAGCAAGAAACGCCTCTACATCATCACTCAGGGACAATTTCTGCAAAAAAATGGCTTGCCCTCACGGTCACCTGGTTGCCAGGGGCAACAGCCGCTTGCTCACGACCCTGAGACAACTGCTGTACTACTTATTTTAAGGCAGTCACCTGAGCCTGCATAACCCCTTGCTGGGTTGCTTGCTGTGCTGCCAACTGAGCCACCAACAGGCGAGTATTTTCTTGCTGTACCTCCAGCTGGGTTGCTAAGCGCTGATTAGCTTCCTCATGGCGGGTCTGCGCTTGTATATTAGCCAGGGACAGTTGTTTAATTAGTTCCTCCATTGCTTCAGCTTTCAGGGTTTGGGCAGCTTTAACCCAGGACATAAATTCACTGTACTGTCCCTTTAAATGTCAGTTTTAAATTCAAATGCAAAAACCAGCAAAAAAAAAAAAAAAAAAAAACACGCCTGTTACTCTGTCCTGCCCGCATCCGAGCACCACTTGTAAAGTTCGGGGGACCAGCTAGACCGCAGGACACAGGCTTTTAGTTCAAAAAGGAGGTTTTATTAAACTTAAACAGCTTCACAGCAGCAAAACAAAAGAAAAAGGTTTCAGTCTCACCGACTATCAAAGTCCCGAATTGCTATCGCAATCAAACACAGTCCTGGGGTGCTGTCGCAGGTGACTTCAACTGCTAGGAGGCTTCCTGGCCGAACGCTGCTGTTGACTTTGGTTGCTGCAAATCAAGCCAAACACAAACCACTATCTCCTCTACACTCCTCCACACCCATCTGCAACTTCCTGTCTTGTTTTTAAACCCACTTCCTCTGACAGGTGAGTTAACCCTTTTTGTTCCCTTAAAGGGACCACAGTCCAAACAGAGGGGAAACATAGCGTCCTTCCAGGACCCAGCCACGGCGTCCTGTACAATTTTAATCCCTTCATACTATGTCGAGCAAAAAAAGAAAGTGGTTGGACGATTATGTACAATATGGATTCACATGTATAACGGAACGTGATGGGAGTCAGCGTCCTAACTGCATGATTTGCAATGCCAAGTTGAGCAATTCTAGTCTAGCACCGGCAAAACTAAGAGAATACTTCCTTAAGCTGCATGGAAAACACAAGAACACAACGCTCGCTGAATTCAAGGTGAAGAGAGCTAGATTCATTGAAAAGGCTACTCTACCTTTTTCCCGGCTTTGTCCCCATCAACAAACCGATCCTCACAGCATTGTAGAAAGTTGCTTACCTGATCGCAAAGCAGGGCAAACCACACACCATTGCTGAAACACTCATAAAACCAGCTGTGCTGACGATGGCGAATATCATGCTGGGAAAAGCGGCTGAAGTTAAGTTATCCCAAATTCCTCTTTCAAATGACACCATCAGCGACAGAATAGAGGACATGAGCAAAGACATCTTGGCTCAAGTAGTTGCAGATCTGATTTCAAGCCCGGCAAAATTCAGCCTGCAACTCGACGAGAGCACAGGCGTTTCCAATCTAAGCCAGCTTGCAGTATTCGTGCGCTATGTGAAAGACGATGTGATAAAGGAAGATTTTTTATTTTGTAAGCCTCTTACAACAACAACTAAGGCAGCCGATGAAGAAACTTGTGGATGACTTCTTCAAAGACAACAATCTTTCGTGGGATATGGTTTCTGCAGTTTGTTCGGACGGAGCTCCAGCCATGCTGGGAAGAAAGTTTGGTTTTGATGCGCTAGGGAAAGCCGATGCACCACACATCATTGTTACGCATTGTATTCTGCACAGGCATGCGTTGGCAACAAAAACCTTGCCTCCAAAACTGGCAGAAGCATTAAAAATTGTAGTGGAATGCGTGAACTATGTGCGAAATAGTGCTCTGAGGCACCGCATCTTCAGGGAGCTGTGTAAAGAAATGGGATCTGAATTCGAGGTACTTCTGTACCATTCTAACGTTCGGTGGTTATCCCGGGGACAGGTGCTGAATCGTGTTTTTGCCGTGCGCATGGAATTAGCCCTGTTTTTGCAAGAGCACCAACGATGTCATGCAGATTGCTTCAAAAATTCTGAGTTCATTCTCATTTTAGCGTACATGGCTGATATCTTCGCAGCTCTCCATCATCTCAATCAACAGATGCAGGGTGGTGGAGTCAACATCATCGAAGCGGAAGAAAGCCTGAAGGCTTTTCAAAAAAAGCTACCGTTCTGGAAGCGACGAATAGAGAACGATAACTTTGCAAACATTCCCCTGATAGACGACTGTGTAAATAAGATCGAAGATGTATCTGGATTCGGAGACATTTCTGTACCCGAGGAACTGAAGCAAGCAATTGCCACGCACTTAGATTCGCTTGCAAAGTCTCTCGACGGATACTTCCCTACAAGAGAGTCATATCCAGCATGGGTGAGACAGCCGTTCACATTTAGTGTTGAGACAACAGATGTCAATGATGAATACCTGATGAAATCAATTCAGCAGAGCCAGGTTCAACAGCAACTCTTCAGAACAACGCTCTCAACGTTTTGGTGTCAACAAATGGCAACGTACCCGGTTATTGCCAAGAAAGCTCTGGAGATTTTCATACCGTTTGTTACAACATATGTTTGCGAGCAATCCTTTTCGAGGATGCTGGACATAAAAACGAAGAAAAGGAACAGACTTTGTTGGGAAAATGACATGAGAGTGGCACTTGCCAAGGTAAAGCCGCGCATTTCTGAACTGGTCTCTGAAAGGCAACAGCAGAAGTCACACTGATTTGCAGTAAATATTCATTATTATGTTTTTGTTTTTGTGTGAAAATCATGTTTTTATATTTAATGATTTTGTTCTTTGTTCTTAATGGTTTTGTTCTTTAATGGTTTTGTTCATTTTGCGCACCTATGTATAAAAATATACCTATGTATAAATTTATACCTATGTTTTGAATTTGAAAAAAATCATATTTTATTTTTCCAATTAAGGGTTCAGTGAATGCGCATATGAAACTGGTGGGGGTCAGTACCCCCATCAAGGTTAAGAACCACTGCTCTAGGTGTTTCTTGCACAGGAGTTCTGCTGACCAGCATTTGAGTCAAAGAATCCTCTGCAGATGAATGGAGAGAAAGCTCATCCTGGCTCAAGCCAATGACACAGTAGCGTATAGTAAAAGCTCCAGTTGTTGGTGTATAGAAGGATCCATTTAGATAGAGCTAGGGTCTCAGGCCTTGCGCTTAGTTCAGACAGCATGGGTTTGGCAAACAACCATTAGAAGCAATCATAGGTTGCATGGCAAGGTCCTTGAACACAAGCTTATCCTCTCCAAGACTGTAAGCATCTTGTTGAAACAATAGATGGAGGGTCCAATACAGGGACCATCCATTTTTGCATTAAGCTCTCCTCAATAGGATATTGCTGAGCAAAATATTTTGGAGGAGAAAATATCAGCTTTTCCGAGTGGAATCAGTCCTCATATAGGACAGGCACTAAGAGCAAGTGAACTTGAAAGGCCCTAGCAGGCATGGACAATTGTAGGGTACCAATGCAGGAAACCTTGGGGTGAGCAAACTTAAGCTGCTCTAATGCTAAACAAGAATAAACAACATCAATAAGGGTATCAGTAAGGAAACTCATCATGATCTTATTCCTCAGAAGGGGAATAGGGACCTTCCTTCTCAATGTGTCTGCAGCCAAGGTACAGTCAAAGATTTACCCAGGAGGGGGAACTGCTTGTGGCCCATTATCTAATGATGTCTAAAAGGATCAAAATTCTGCTCATAAAATCAGACAATAGGGCAGCAAATTCCTCTTTAAATAAGCAAAACAAAGGCTGATCGGCTGAAGGACCATCAGGTTGTACCCAGAGGACGGAAGGGAATCAGACTGGGGGCAACTATCCAAACAGAGGGCACTACGGCCCTGTGGAAATAGGTTATCTTGACATCTGGTCTCTTTTTACATATTCCCTCCCAAAACTAAAACTATGTGCCCGAGTTAGCAAAACAATCTGACTCCTTACCCCTGTTTGCCATGTGTGCTGAAAATGTCCTCACTGCTTCTTTTGCTGTGGAGAGGGTAGGGTTTAGTACTAAGCACTGTAGACTGCTGAACCCGAGTAGTCATCCAGGGATCGCTGTGCAATCCCTAAGACAGAGCTGGTGCCAATCAGAAAAAAGAATGCCCAGGGAAGGAAAAAGGCACATATGTGCCCAGTGAAATGGAACAAAAACACACAAGCACAGTAGCTTTAGATGTGCACCAGACTAAGGACTGGAACATACCACACTGCAACATACCATTGAAAATTTTGAAGTCTGCACTCCTTGGTGATCAAAGCACAGAAGCACCAGCACCCTGGGGCAGATTTAAGGGGTGCAAGCCCTGAACTTACAGTGGCAGATGTCTTTACACTCCACGAGGATTCAATCGATGAAAGCCCCTCCATAGGGAAGGGATACGCTTCTTTCAGTAGTCCAAAACCTAGGACTAGCAAAAAAACGAAAACTAAGCTAAGAGTAAGAGGGGTTATTAAAAGGCATGTCCCTGAAGCTTTATTTTTGCCAAAATTCAGTCAATTAATGGTGGTTGCATATAACTGATGGTTAAAGATCCTATGCCTTGTACGGTATTTACATAGAAAAAAATAGGATTTTTGACTTACCGTAAAATCCATAGTAGGTAACTAGGCAGTAAAAAGACTTGGCTACACCCATGGGCAGTCCTAGGTGATATACACCCCCCTCTCTGCTATAGGTCTTCAGTTTTGTCACAAGCAGCATCAGAAGCATTAAAAACTCCATAGAGCGTGGGTGCTGTGTCTGTCAATGAACTTAGAGAAACTGATTTTACGGTAAGTCAAAAATACTATTTTCTCATTCGTTCATTGACAGACACATTGCTTCTTTATTCAGAACCATAGGGATGTCCCAAAGCAGTGCCAAACATAAGGGGTGGGGCAACCAACAAAAAAACAGGCCAACCAGACAACCTGGAGCTCAACAAGAACAACTGGAGCCCAACCTGAACAGCAAGAAAATCCCTTCATGAGGGAAAAACCCTCTAGAACGCAGCCTGCAGAACCTTGCAGCCAAAAGAGGCATCCGCCGATGCCAGCACATCCACTTAGTAAAATTTAGTGAAAGTGTGCACCGACAACCAGGTGGCCGCCTTACACACTTGCGTCATTGACTCCTGATGACGGAAGGCCTAGGAGGCACTCAGAGCCGAGTAGAGTGCGCCTTCACCGAGAAGGGAGGACCTAGACCCCTGACAGAATAGGCCTGAGTCACCGTCTGTCTGATCCATCTAGAAATGGTTGCCGAGGTTGACTTCTTTGGCCCGTCTGTTATCACGAACAGGGAGTCTGACCTCCGAAAGGATGCGGTGGCCGCCAAATACACCCTGATCGCCTGACTAACATACAGGGTGTGTAAGGCAAATTCCCTCGGATGTTGTGGCCTGGGACACAGGGAAGGCAACATAATGCCTTAATTTAAATGGAAATTAGAAACAACTTTTGGAAGGAACGAAGGACAAGGACGAAGAACCACCTTGTCCTTATGAATCACCAGGTAGGGTGTGCGAGAGGATAGTGCCAATTCCGACACCCTGCAGGCAGAAGTGATAGCCACCAAGAAGGCCACCTTCTGTGACAGAGTGAGCAGGGGAATTTCTTAAATATTTTCAAAGGGAGGCTTCTGTAGAACCGAAAGCTCCAGATTCAAGTCCCATGGTGGCAAGGGAGATCGCACCAGTGGAACCACATGTCACACTCCCTGAATGAAGGTATGCACCAGGGAAGGCAAAGGCGTTGAAAGAAAACCACCAAAGCCGACACCTGGCCCTTGATAGTACTCAAGGCCATTCTTTCTTCTCTCGCCCCTCTGAAGAAAAGTCAAAATCCGAGCCACCGAAAAGGAACGTGGGCGAAACCCCACTGACTCCCACCATAAAGTGTACGCTTTTCACGTCCGATGATATACCTTCCTGGAAGTAGACTTCCTAGCTTTGAGTAGTGTCGGAATCACCGACGCAGGCAAGCCAGCGACGGTAAAGCAGGGTGGAAGATCAGCCCTTGGAATAGCAGATCCTCCCTGAGAGGCAGCCGCCAGGGGGTGACTGCAACCAGACGCCCTAGGTCGGCGTACCAGGACCGACAAGGCCAATCCGGGGCCACTAGAATGACCGGGATTCCTTCACCCTCGATCCTGCGTAACAGCCAAGGCAGAAGCTTAAGAGGAGGAAAAATGTAGATCAGACACTGGCCCTACGAAGCCACCAGAGCGTCTTAAGCATCCGCCAGAGGGTCCCGAGACCTGGCCACAAACCTCTGCACCTTCCTGTTGACCAGGAAAGCAATCAGATCTACCTATGGAGACCAAAATGTAATGTGTTAGATGAAGAAGCTTGAACAAGTGGCGATACCAAAATCCCAACTTAAATGAATACAGACAACCTTCTAAGAAGGAAAGGGGGGAACATGAGGCCACATACCTCAGGGATTTTTTGTAAATGGTATCTAGTAGATTGATATATAGAACAAATAGAAATGTATAAAAAAAATATAGAATTTTATTTTCCCATAGGGGTTGAAAACAACAAGGACACAAATAATACATCCATACTTTACAGACATATGAGTTAAATCAGATAGAGATGTGGAGCTTCGCCATACTCGACATGTTTCACTCTGTGGAGTTTCTTCAGGAGTTTGATAGGTTAAGCTCAAAAGTGTACTGAAATAACAAAGTCGCATGAAAATCGCATCCTTTCTCAGAAATGTACAGATCAGATGTACATAGTCATACAATATATAGAACAGTTGGCTCAAAATAGAATATACATCTAGATAAATGAGCAGTTGATACATAAACTTTGTTGTAAATGTTAACAGGGGGGCATAGAAAGCAGAGGGAGGGCATTGAGAGGTAAAACCCGGCAAAACTTACCACAGAAACTTGGGTGGATCTACATACATAAAATGTAAATTTGTTTTTGGGTATCAAACAAATAAATTATAAAGAGAGATGAAATCGCTTCCAAAATGCCACAGATCAGCACTGTGTCGCTTGCAGAGAGTCACGCTATGATGTTAAAAAGATAAATGAAACGAATTAGTGGGGTATTATATATAATGTGGTTCAAGGTAATATAAAGGTATCAGGTTGGTAAATAATGATTAAGAAATAAATAAATACCTGTAGCCAAGTACGCTGAAAGTAACCGAGCTCATAAAAGTTCAGTATACTGTGCAAGTAATTGCAATCAATCCAAAGCTTATTTGAAAAGTCATCCTCAGGTTTGTCTGCAGTGGAGCAGAGTGAAAAACACTCCGTTAATTGCTGTGTGTGAATGAAGAGGTAGACTCATGAGTTGAGAAAAGTAAGAAATGGAGTCAGTAGTCTGAGGAATAGAATTAAAGAGCGTCTTACCCTATGCAATGTAAAATGTCGGTAACGGAATTGCCATTGAGTGGGGGCGGATAAAACCACCTCAACCCCTCATGTGCTGAAGATTCCGGGCAGAAATGAGAATGGCAGAGGGAACTGCCATAAATAGCGGCTCTCCGATCCGGCGGCGTCTGACGTCACCACCAGGTCGTGGGCGCCAAGAACGGCCGCATCCAGCCATGGACGTCAATGGGTGAGTGGTACGCATGCGTCAGCGACGAACCTTGTCGCCGATGCATGACGTCAGTTGGTGCGTCGCTATAGGGCGGCGCACCAGCGGCCATCTTGGATAATCCAAAATTTGCCCACATCTCTATGAAAGAGAAAGTGGGCTAAGCCCTCCATAGTGGCAAGAAACCCCTGGATGGCGAGCGTAAATCGCCACCAGGGGACAGCATTCAGAATGGATGGGGGATAAATGCAGGAAGGCAAAAGGCGAACCAGGATGGAATGGGCCAAAGAGTGGGGGAGGCCCAGTACGGGAGAGGCTGCAAAGCAGATCAGACTTGCTATGCCTCAAAAAAGGGGAACACCCCCGGGGCGCCCATACAAGCGACTATGAAGTGTGCGACTGTGGACATTGATATAGGAAGCATCTCTCTATAAATATAATGCTGGTCACTAGGGCAAGACAAAGCCCATAGGGTGGGTACCAAGTTCAAATGTGTGATAAGTCTGCCCGGTTACGTCTGTCCTCCATCTGTTTTTGAACAAACATAGAAATAGGAGATATGAGATAATTTTAGTCATCAATTGCATATTCACATTAAATGACATGCTGCATTAGTCTATTGCAGATGATACAGGCAAGGAAATCTAAATTAAAGCTAAAGGAAGTGAAAAAAGAAAAAGAGAAAAAAGTAATAAATAAAAAATAAAAAGTGATAAAAGTATTCCCCATAGAGATATCTTAATTACAGAAAAGATTTATAACTGAGAGCATCATTCAACCCTGGGTAGCTGGTTGCTTTGAGGTCAAAGATCCAGCGAGCCTCACGTTGGAGTAAGGTGCGATCATAATTGCCGCCTCTTTCACCTGGAGGCACATGCTCTAGTGCGAAAAAATGAATTTTTTGATCATCATGGGCATGAAATAGTCCCATGTGACGGCTTATTGGAGTTTCCATCTTTTTTCCACGGACAAGATTTACATGATCTCTTATGCGGTGGAAGAATGGACGTTTTGTTTTTCCGATATAGAAGGCTGTGCATTCGCACAGCATAATATATACTATGCCAATGGATTGGCAATTAGCCAAAAACTTTGGTTTATATATATGTTTGTTTGGTAGAGAGCAGCCTTCTATATCGGAAAAACAAAACGTCCATTCTTCCACCGCATAAGAGATCATGTAAATCTTGTCCGTGGAAAAAAGATGGAAACTCCAATAAGCCGTCACATGGGACTATTTCATGCCCATGATGATCAAAAAATGCATTTTTTCGCACTAGAGCATGTGCCTCCAGGTGAAAGAGGCGGCAATTATGATCGCACCTTACTCCAACGTGAGGCTCGCTGGATCTTTGACCTCAAAGCAACCAGCTACCCAGGGTTGAATGATGCTCTCAGTTATAAATCTTTTCTGTAATTAAGATATCTCTATGGGGAATACTTTTATCACTTTTTATTTTTTATTACTTTTTTCTCTTTTTCTTTTTTCACTTCCTTTAGCTTTAATTTAGATTTCCTTGCCTGTATCATCTGCAATAGACTAATGCAGCATGTCATTTAATGTGAATATGCAATTGATGACTAAAATTATCTCATATCTCCTATTTCTATGTTTGTTCAAAAACAGATGGAGGACAGACGTAACCGGGCAGACTTATCACACATTTGAACTTGGTACCCACCCTATGGGCTTTGTCTTGCCCTAGTGACCAGCATTATATTTATAGAGAGATGCTTCCTATATCAATGTCCACAGTCGCACACTTCATAGTCGCTTGTATGGGCGCCCCGGGGGTGTTCCCCTTTTTTGAGGCATAGCAAGTCTGATCTGCTTTGCAGCCTCTCCCGTACTGGGCCTCCCCCACTCTTTGGCCCATTCCATCCTGGTTCGCCTTTTGCCTTCCTGCATTTATCCCCCATCCATTCTGAATGCTGTCCCCTGGTGGCGATTTACGCTCGCCATCCAGGGGTTTCTTGCCACTATGGAGGGCTTAGCCCACTTTCTCTTTCATAGAGATGTGGGCAAATTTTGGATTATCCAAGATGGCCGCTGGTGCGCCGCCCTATAGCGACGCACCAACTGACGTCATGCATCGGCGACAAGGTTCGTCGCTGACGCATGCGTACCACTCACCCATTGACGTCCATGGCTGGATGCGGCCGTTCTTGGCGCCCACGACCTGGTGGTGACGTCAGACGCCGCCGGATCGGAGAGCCGCTATTTATGGCAGTTCCCTCTGCCATTCTCATTTCTGCCCGGAATCTTCAGCACATGAGGGGTTGAGGTGGTTTTATCCGCCCCCACTCAATGGCAATTCCGTTACCGACATTTTACATTGCATAGGGTAAGACACTCTTTAATTCTATTCCTCAGACTACTGACTCCATTTCTTACTTTTCTCAACTCATGAGTCTACCTCTTCATTCACACACAGCAATTAACGGAGTGTTTTTCACTCTGCTCCACTGCAGATAAACCTGAGGATGATTTTTCAAATAAGCTTTGGATTGATTGCAATTACTTGCACAGTATACTGAACTTTTATGAGCTCGGTTACTTTCAGCGTACTTGGCTACAGGTATTTATTTATTTCTTAATCATTATTTACCAACCTGATACCTTTATATTACCTTGAACCACATTATATATAATACCCCACTAATTAGTTTCATTTATCTTTTTAACATCATAGCGTGACTCTCTGCAAGCGACACAGTGCTGATCTGTGGCATTTTGGAAGCGATTTCATCTCTCTTTATAATTTATTTGTTTGATACCCAAAAACAAATTTACATTTTATGTATGTAGATCCACCCAAGTTTCTGTGGTAAGTTTTGCCGGGTTTTACCTCTCAATGCCCTCCCTCTGCTTTCTATGCCCCCCTGTTAACATTTACAACAAAGTTTATGTATCAACTGCTCATTTATCTAGATGTATATTCTATTTTGAGCCAACTGTTCTATATATTGTATGACTATGTACATCTGATCTGTACATTTCTGAGAAAGGATGCAATTTTCATGCGACTTTGTTATTTCAGTACACTTTTGAGCTTAACCTATCAAACTCCTGAAGAAACTCCACAGAGTGAAACATGTCGAGTATAGCGAAGCTCCACATCTCTATCTGATTTAACTCATATGTCTGTAAAGTATGGATGTATTATTTGTGTCCTTGTTGTTTTCAACCCCTATGGGAAAATAAAATTCTATATTTTTTTATACATTTCTATTTGTTCTATATATCAATCTACTAGATACCATTTACAAAAAATCCCTGAGGTATGTGGCCTCATGTTCCCCCCTTTCCTTCTTAGAAGGTTGTCTGTATACCTATGGAGACCCCCAACACAGATATATCTGTTGAAATACTTCCTGATGAAGGGACCACTCCCCTTGGTCCAACATTTGTCAACTGAGGTAATCCGCCTGCCAGTTGTCCACCCCCGGAATGTGGACGACGGAGATGGCCACATCAAAACACTCTGCACACCGGAGAATGCCGGCTACTTCCAGGCCTGCTAACACACTGACATAGGCCACTACTGAGGCATTGTCCGACTGGATCCGTATCGGGAGCTCCTGAAGTCGATCCGTTGTACTAGAATTTCATATTAACCAATATATTTTATGTTATTCATAAAAATTTGCATATGTTTTATTGATAATATAATTATTATTCATATTAATATTATTATAATTTAGTAGTGGTCTTATTATTATTCATATTATTATATAGTAGTTTTTTTTTAGCAATATTATTATTCAATAGTAAAGCAATAGTTATTAATCTTTATTAATGTATACTATGTTATTCCATGAATATAGAGAAGGTCTTAATTTTTAAATGTTGAACTTTAGATGACCGCTCTGCTTCATGCTGATATTTTTACTGGGTGAAAGTGTATTAATATACTTCATAGTTTTTAAATTCACTAATTAGAAATGAAACACTTTGACACCAGTTGTACTATAGTCTGATAAGATAACATTCCTTAAAGGTAATAAATAAACATTGTCAAGTATAAGAAGTTTTATGTGGAATATGGGAAAGTTATGTACATTCATTTAGTTTGACAGGGTCAAAAGGTCTGCTTGTGCCCTCATTAAAACTGTTAAAATACATAGAATGAGATAACACTGATGTATATGTATGTATATATTAATAATTAGACAATATTGTATAAAATCGTAGAGCCGCTAAAACGACGCTAGAACGCTGCTTTGCCGCTGATGGCTCAGTGTGAAAGGGGTCTTACACATATAACACATAAGGTGGGGTTATTGCAAGTTTATTTTCCCAAAGTCGTAAATCTGTTATCTTTGAGTTGGACAAGGAGGGTTTGATTTAACATGACTGGGTGCCATATTGTCTCTATACAAGTATTTTAATGGGCAAAGACAGAAAAAAACTGTTATAAATCATTTTACTGACTGTCCAGAGACCCTGTACATTTGACCCATTTTAACAAGATCTCTTTTTGCAGGGGTCTGGTATGGAACTGAGCAAACGGGACTGCCTCTAACGTAGACACCATCAGACCTAGCACCCCCAGCATGCAAGTCCGCAGTGAGACCCACCTGCTGGACAGCAGTAAGCAGGTTGCAGCCTGTAACTTCTGGAGTTTGTCCTGTGGAAGGAACACTCTGGCCAGAGCGGAATCCAGAGTCAGACCCAGATAAACCAATTTCTGAACTGGAATCAGACTTTTGGTAATTTATCAGCCACCCAAAATCTGCCAGAGTCTGAAAAGCGATCTCCACGTCGTCCCTCAGGGTCGCTGGGGACTCTTCTCGCAGCAAGTGGTCATCCAGGTAGCCCAGAACAGCAATTCCCCACTGGTGCAGCAGCGCCAGAACCAGGGCCAACACCCTGGTGAAGACCCAAGGAGCGGAGGCGAGACCAAAGGGTAATGCCGCAAACTGATAATGCTCCTCTCCCACAGCAAAGCGGGGGAACTGCTGGTGTTGTGCACATATCCGAATGTGCAGGTAGGCATCCTTGATGTCGATGGGGGCAAGAAAGTCCCCCTGATGAAGAGATGCCACCACGCAGCTAATGGACTAAATTCTGAATTTCTGCACAAGCACAAAGCAGTCCAGGGCCTTGAGGTCCAGAATCGGATGTATCATACCCTCTTTTTTGGGGATTTTAAACAGGTTTGAATAAAAACCCTGAAAACGTTCCGACATTGGGAACTGGGACAATCACCCCTTGAAGCAACAGGCCTTGCACCGTGCCCCGGAGGGCTAACAAACGATTCGGAGACAGACACAGATTGGACGGAAAAAATCTGCTTAGGGGAAAAGACTGGAACTCAATCTTGTAACCAGACAGAATCACTGTGGACCCACATGTCGTTTATCAGAGAGGTCCATGGGCCTGGAAACCAGCAAAGACGTCCCCTCCACCCAGACTGTGGGTGAGGGCGCCCCTTCATGCCGAAGAAGCCTTATCTGGGGGTCTGGAGAATCCCGCTCTCGGTTTGCCCAACCAGGGTTGCTTGGAACCTCCTGAGGGGGGCTTGAAAGACTTTGAGCCTTTATCAGTGGACCCTGAGGGATGAAAAAACTTTCTGTGTGTCGATAAGGAAGGACGACGCTTGCGACGTGGCTCCTTCCACTTTTTTGACTGTGGAAGAAAAGTACTCTTCCCCCCTGTGACACTCTTAATGATATCATCCAGAGTGGCCCCAAACAAACGATCGCCTGAAAAAGGCAGATCAGCTAGGGCTTAATTAGAGGCCTGGTCCGCAGTCCAACACTTTAGCCACAATACCCGCAGAAGCACTACCGCTGAAACAGACAACTTAGAAAGCAAGGGAGCTGGGTCCAAAGAGGAATCGCAGAAAAACTGAAGCCCCTGGACCAGCTGATCCGCCAATTCAGTGACGGCTGGAGGAAACTGATCACCCCCTCCAGGCCACGGCAGAACAGCTTTGCCCACTCTGTCAGAGTTTGAGACACCAGGGCAATGGCCAGGACCGGCCGAAGCGCCGAACCTGCAATAGTGAACATAGTGCGGCTCAGAGACTCTGCCTTCCTGTCAGTCGGATCTTTAAAAGCCGGAGAGTCTTCAACCGGAATCATGGTGGCTTTATTCAATCGAGAGACCAGGGGATCAACCCCAGGTGAAGTCGTCCACTTCTTAAGAAGACCTTCCTCAAAAGGATAATGCACAGCGAAGAACTTTGGGACCGCAAAAGGGACGTTTTGGATGCTCCCATTACTTAGACAAACTTGTCAAAAAAGGAGGGATAAGGGAACACTTTTGCCGCGCAGGACAGCTAGTGAGTGCCAAAAGGGACTGGCACCTCCACCAAAGCCGCAAGTGCATCCTCCATTTTTAAAGTTTCCCACACAGATGCAATCAGTGCGTCCACCAGCGCCTTCTTGTGCGCAGCCACCGGGGCAGAGGAATCATCCTCACTGTCCAAAAAATCTAGGAGCGCAGCCACAGACCCCGCAGGGTGGGCCCCGTCCACGGTAGCCAAATCAGATTCAGGATCTGATGAGAAAGATGAATCAGGGGAAGGCGGGGGATGCTTCTTGCTAGTCCGCCGCCCAAGAGCCACCTCCACCTGGGACGCAAAGGACTCCATGGCTGCCGTCAGTGCGTCAACGGATGGCTGGGACACAGAGGGTCCTGCAGCCTCTGATAGGGGGTCATTTGGGGAAAGATACTCCTGAGACTCCATAGGGGAAGAAAGGACCCCCCACACCAAGAGCAACCACTGCAAAGGGACACCCCCACGCCAGTTGCGGTACCAGAACACCAGGACACCCACAGCCTGCAGCAGAGAGAGGAAGAGTACCCACCAGACACACCACCCCTCCGGCATAGCACTTGCTGCCTAAGGTGTAGACCCGCACACACGTGACGTCCGAGGAAGAGGATAACACAAAAGTCAGCTCCAGGTTAAAAGGAGTAGCTTCTGTCTGCTAAAAACGCCGTCTGGGCTACACAGTAATGGCCGCTGCTGCCTGAGCACAAAAAACACCAAATCATGGCCGCCAAGCTACACAAACATGGCCGCCATCCATAAGACATCAGCAGGCACTAGGGGGAAAAGACGCTGGCTACGGCAAAATGGCCGCCGGCCACGCTACACGAGGCTGACACAGACCCCAGGAAAGCCCCTGAAAGAGAGAAAGAGGATCCGGGCACGGGACCCCCTGGACCGCCCAGTGCCTCCCCCCTCAGTAAGCACTGTACCTGGTGGCACGCACGCCCTGCCCACCAGTACTCAACCCTATCCCCCAGGATCCATCATGGCACCACACTACCCCATATAGAGGAGGGAGGGGGAAAGGGGACTACCAGGGGACCTCTAGGGACCATCCACCCCAGGAAGAGAGGGTGCAAGGCAGAGGGAAACCCGCAGGACTGACCCAGGGAGAGGCCCACGTCCACCGCAAACCCACCAAGGGGAGAGGGGGGACATTTACTCACCATACCAGGACCAGGCGGGTACCGCTCCAGACAGAACCTCCTCGCCACCAAAGTGGGGGGCTGTCGGGCATGAGGGACGCTGAGACTCGAGCCGAGACGTATAACTCGCAGGGCCAGCCCCTGTCCAGAGCTGCTATGTCACGGCCAACCTAGCACATAACTGAGGTCTGCACACACTCGCTAGCCAGACTTGGGAGACCACTGGATCAAGTGTCCAGCCCGTCACCCAGTCCAGCAGTTGATTGCAGATCCCACCAGAAAAAAACGAGAAAAACAAACAAAAAATTTAATTTGACAGGACTAGAGATCCCAGCAGGGAACTAGGTCCCTTCTCCTGACTAGGCAGAAAAAAACTGAAGGCCTATAGCAGAGAGCGGGGTGTATATAACCTAGAACTGCCAATGGGCATAGCCAAGTCTTTTTTCTGACTAGTGTCCTACCCCTGTAGGGGGGGCGATATAACCCTCTGGTTCTAAACAAGGAAGCGCTGTGTCTGTCAATGAACGAATAAGAAACAATGTTTGCACGTGTACAAGGACCAGAAAGGGTTTCAAGAGTGCATATTATAATCCTATATTAAATAGTAGTCCCAAAAATACACTCCACAGACTATACAACTTGCCTTCCCCCTCACGCCACAATCAGTTCTTCTCCCAGTCCAACAGGTGACTAAGCTGATGGTTCCTCATATTACCCAGCAACAAGCCATAGATCAAGTAAGAAAAGCAGCTTTACAGTGACAGTACTCCTTGGTAATTTCAGCAAAAGCAGGCTTAGGTAGTGGCCACGGAACAGGCTGAATCACTTCCAGTGTTCTTTACAGCACCACCCTTTAAAGCCACACAAAAGAAACTGCTTTAGTTAACCAATTGCCTCTTTACTTCCATTGCTCTCTGCCCTACTGCTCCCAGCTTTACCTGTCAAAAGGAGCACCGTGGAAGCTAGAACAACTAAACAGTGACAAGAGCCCAAAGCCAACCCTGCATGCCTTTGGCTACCTTGTACACCCATGTCACAACTTTCTGCTCTAGAGGGTAGGACAGTAGAGCGATATATATCAGGGCCTCTATCTTCTGGCACCTATTGTCTATCACCTCTCGCAAACATACTACGTCATACTCTTCACATTCCTCTCCTATGCAAAGTCACCAGTGTCATATACTTATCTGTTATTATACCAGTCCAGCTCCCCCGCTGCTGCTCCTACTGCCAGCTGTCTGACCCTCTGCAGTCCTCCCCTGCTGATATTGTCTGCTGTCATACCCATCACTCTTCTTTCTTAAACAGCACCCTGAAATCCTTATGAACTCCTCCTCTGCACATACCACCCAAAGTCCTACTCTTCACATTGATCTCTCCCACATACTTCCCACTGACATACCCTCCAAACTCCTCTGATGCACACCCACTAAATTATTTGATCTTATCCTATTTTTATTTATTTTTTTTTTGTTTCTTACAAATTGCCAACCTTGCCGGTTCTGAAATAGGTACAATTTTATAATAGTAAAAAGATATAAGGCTTGTGGGTAATGAACAACCAGTTCCCAAAACTAAGGTGTGTTGGATTGGGTGTAGTGTACATGAAAATGTCTATGGCAGCGGTGGCGAACCTTGGCACCCCAGATGTTTTGGAACTATATTTCCCATGATGCTCTTGCACTCTGCAGTGTAGATGAGCATCATGGGAAATGTAGTTCCAAAACATCTGGGGTGCCAAGGTTCGCCATCACTGGTCTATGGCATCACCTTTGCAGAAGATCACTACAACGTTAAAAGGATACTTGGACATGAGTGAAGGATCTCCATTTTCTGTCCAGCATTACTGACTTCGTATCCTCGCAATGAAATATCCGACAATGTGTTTAACTGGCTGAATGTAATAGAAAAATAGTCATACAGCTTCAACTTGCATAAACATTCACATAAAAGAAACACAATAAGCAAGAGAAACTTTACCAACGTATAAATGCGTGTACCAGTGAAAAGTTTATTTATTTGTTTATTTATTTATTTTTTAAGTGAAATCTTGTTTTTACGGTCTTATCCTCATTACATCATGGGAAAATCTAGTGTAGTGCAGCCTGCAGTTATATCCATCAAATTTGATTGGGACATACCATACCATTGAAGCAACATCCCATTCAAGTATATGGGGTGTTCTTACACAAGCCACACTGCCCTAGATTTTGCTGGTCCAGACATAAAAAAGAAATTTGGAGACTCGTGCCAGGGGTGTCACTACAGATAATCACCACCTCCCCCTCACCCCTCCCCCCCCCCCAGGAAATTTTTGTAGCCAGTCAGTACGCTACTAGGGACCAAAGCTGAGGACAGCATCAGTTCATGGAATTAACTCTTAATCTTAATTTTCCAGTTAACTACTCTATCCTTAGTAGCTCACCATTATTTTTCAGTATCTCAGATCTCAGTGTATATTCTAAGCTCTACTACAGCTACAGCAAGCAAAACGGTCTTGTAGGAGGAGTAGTAATTATCCCAATGATGGTCCTGAAATGTACATGGATGACATAAGAGTGCACACACACATTCCTGAACTGTGAATTTGGGACCGGGTGTTGGGCTTTAATGTTTAAAACTTAAAGGGGAGGGCCAGCTGAAAATGTTTATTTTCCCTCCTTTATTGTCCCTCCTGTCCTGGCAATCCTGGTCTTAGCGTAGGGTACAGCATTTCACAGACTAGGCACACGTTCACAGGGTCTCCCAAGATGCCATCGCATTTTGAGAGACCCAAACCGCTGGAACCATTACAGTTACAAAAAAAATATATATATAAAATAAAAAATAAAAAAATAGTTGTTTTATTGTTCCCTTTCTCTCTATTCTCTCTCTATTGTTCTGCTCTTTTTTACTGTATTCTATTCTGCAATGTTTTATTGTGTTTTATTGTTAACCATTTTTTTGTTTTCAGGTACGCCATTCAGTTGCAGCGCGGATTTATCTATCTTGACAGCAACAGCGTTTGCTCCCACGATACATAAAGCCGTGACTCCAGTGCTGTCGGAGGTGATTTCACCACCACAAAGAGCATATATGTCGAAGCATGGGGGCAGCAGGGGCGGAGGAGCGATTTGCTCCCACGATACATAAAGCCGTGACTCCAGTGCTGTCGGAGGCGATTTCACCACCACAGTTAAAAAAAAAGAGCATATATGCTGAAGCATGGGGGCAGCAGGGGCGGAGGAGCGATTTGCTCCTACCTTTTGTGGAAGGATGCCCCCATGGTTCGGCATATATATATTTTAGGCACAGGTTGCATTAAAAAATGTTTTATTTTTTACTATGTTTTTTTTGGAATTTGCTTTGCAGGTATGGTATGTCTTAAGCCCCATACACACGCTCGGATTATCCGAGGACCAGGTCCGTCGTACTTTGTCCGATGTTGGTTTTGCGTACACGCGGTCGGACAAAGTTGTCGGAAAATCCGATCATTCTGAACGTGGTGACGTTTGTTGCCTACGACGGGACTACGTAGATGCTAGTAGCCAATAGCTTTGGTCTTGTAATGTGATCTGAGCATGCGTAGCACTTTGTCCGTCGGAATTCGCTACACACGATCGGATTTGGTGTGATCAGACTTTGTTGTCAAAAAATCTATCCAGCAGGAGATAGGACTTTGTCCGTCGGACAATCCGATGGAAACTGTCCGATAGTGCCTACACACGGTCGGAATTTCCGACAACATTGTCTGATAGGACAGAATCCATCGGAAAATCCGACCATGTGTATGGGGCTTTACTGTTATACTGTAATGTTACTTTGTTTTATTGTTAACCATTATTTGCTTAGCAGGTACGCCATTCAGCTGCAGCGCGGATTTATTTATCTTGACAGCAACAGCATTTGCTCCCACGATACATAAAGTCGTGACTCCAGCGCTGTTGGAGGTGATTTCACCACCACAGTTAAAAACGAAATGGTGCATGTATGCCCATCATTAGAAGTGGGAGGATGAAGGGAGGTATTCTAATGGTGGGCATACCCACCGATCAATCTCTTTTTTTCGTTCAGCCCATGAAAAAAAAGATTACAATATATGCCAAACAAGGACCAGCAACGTACTGGTATGTTGCTGGACTTTGAGTGGTTATACCAGAATGATGCCGCCGGGTTTAGGTATCATCTTGGTATCATTCTTTTCAGCCAGCGGTCGGCTTTCATGTAAAAGCAATCCTAGTGGCTAATTAGCCTCTAGACTGCTTTTACAAGCAGTGGGAAGGAATGCCCCCCTCCCACCGTCTTCCATTGTGTTCTCTGGCTCTCCTGTCCCAACAGGGAACCTAAGAATGCAGCCAGTGGTTCCGCCAGCTGACCATAGAGCTGATCAGAGACCAGAATGGCTCCAATCATCTCTATGGCCTAAGAAATCGGAAGCTACGAGCATTTCATGACTTAGAATTCGCCAGGTATAAACAGCGCCATTGGGAAATTGGGAAAGCATTTTATCACACCGATCTTGGTGTGGTCAGATGCTTTGAGGGCAGAGGAGAGATCTAGGGTCTAATAGACCCCAATTTTTTTTAAAAAGAGTACCTGTCACTACCTATTGCTATCATAGGAGATATTTACATTCCCTGAGATAACAAAAAAATGATAAAAAATATATATATAAATGAAAGGAACAGTTTAAAAATAAACTAAAAAAGCAAAATAAATAATAAAAAATAAAAATAAAAAAGCATCCCCCCTGCTCTGGCGTCATATGTAAACAGCAATTGCACCATGCATGTGAGGTATCACCGCAAAGTTCAGATTGAGGGCAGTAATTTTAGCAGTAGACCTCCTCCATAAATCTAAAGTGGTAACCTGTAAAGGCGTTTAAATGCCTTTAAAAACGTATGCAGTTTGTCACCGCTGCACGTTTCTGTGCAATTTTAAAGCATGTCGTGTTTGGTATCCATGTACTCGGCCTAAGATCTTTTTTATTTCATCAAACATTTTGGGCAATATAGTGTGTTTTAGTGCATTAAAATTAAAAAAAGTGTGTTTTTTTTTAAAAAAAAATGCGTTTGAAAAATCGCTGCGCAAATACTGAGTGAACAAAAAAAAAGAAAGACCCACCATTTTAATCCGTAGGGCCTTTGCTTTTAAAAAAAAAATAATGTTTGGGGTTTCAAAGTAATTTTCTTGCAAAATTTTTTTTTTCATGTAAACAAAAAGTGTCAGAAAGGGCTTCGTCTTCAAGTGGTTAGAAGAGTGGGTGATGTGTGACATAAGCTTCTAAATCTTGTGCATTAAATGCCAGGACAGTTCAAACCCCCCCCCAAATGACCCCATTTTGGAAGGTAGACACCCCAAGCTATTTGCTGAGAGGCATGTCGAGTCCATGGAAAATTTTATATTTTGACACAAGTTGTGGGGGGGGGGGGGTGGGGAAGTTTGTAATTTTCCCGCAACTTGTGGCAAAATATAAGCAAATAACTTGGGGTGACTACTTTCCAAAATTGGGTCATTTGGGGGGGGGGGGGGGGGTTGTGCCATCTTGGCATTTTTTGACCTTCAAAACTGTGATAGGTAGTGAGGAGTGAAATCAAAAATTTACGCCCTTAGAAATCCGGAAGGCGGTGCTTGGGTTTCGGGGGCCCGGTACGCGGCTAGGCTCCCAAAAAGTCCCACACATGTGGTATCCCCGTACTCAGGAGAGGCAGCAGAATTTATTTTGGGGTGTAATTCCACATATGCCCATGGCATGTGTGAGCAATATATCATTTAGTGACAACTTTTTTTTTTTTTTGTCATTATTCAATCACTTGGGACAAAAAAATAAATATTCAATCGGCTCAACATGCCTCTTAGCAATTTCCTTAGGATGTCTACTTTCCAAAATGGGGTCATTTGGGGGGGGGGGGTTGTCCTGCCCTGCCATTTTAGCACCTCAGGAAATGAGATAGGCAGTCAAACTAAAAGCTGCGTAAATTCCACGAAACCAATAAATATACACTTATTGACATTTTTTTTACCAAAGACATGTGGCTGAATACATTTTGGCTTATATGTATGACTAAAATTGAGTTTATTGGATTTTTCTTAAAACAAAAAGTAGAAAATATAATTTTTATATATTTTTTTTTCAATTTATATCGCAAAAAATTAAAAATCGCAGAGGCAATCAAATACCATCAAAAGAAAGCTCTATTTGTGGGAAAAAAGGATGTCGGGTAGAGTCGGGTCACGGGTCCCGCGGACTCGATCCGTGCAGGGATACCCGCGATCGTCTCATGGAGAGGATGAACGGGGAGATGTTAAAGATGCTAAACAAGCATCTACCCGTTCTGCCTAGTGACAGTGTCACTGATCAGCTCTCCCTGTAATCGGGAGAGCTGATCAGTGTAGTGTTACACACAGCCCCTACAGTTAGAAACACTCCCCAGTACACACTTAACCCTTCCCTAGCCCCCTAGTGGTTAACCCCTTTACTGCCAGTGTCATTTTTACAGTAATCAGTGCAATTTAATCACACCGGGACAATTGTCCCAAAAATGTGTCAAAATTGTCCGACGTGTCCCCCATAATGTCGCATTCACGATAAAAAACGCAGATCGCCGCCATTACTAGTAAAAAAAAATTATTAATAAAAATGCCATAAAAAGAACCCCTATTTTTTACGGTATAACTTTTGCGCAAACCAATCAAACGCTTATTGCGATTTTTTTAACCAAAAATATGTAGAAGCATACATATCAGCCTAAACTAAGAAAAAAATTATGTTTTTTTATATTATTTGGGGGATATTTATTATAGCAAAAATGTAAAAATAATGTGTTTTTTTTTTTCAAAATTGTTGCTATTTTTTTCTTTATAGCGCAAAAAATAAAAACTGCAGAGGTGATCAAATACCACCAAAAGAAAGCTCCATTTGTGGGGAAAAAAGAATGTCAATTTAGTTTGGGAACCACGCTGCATGACCACGCAATTGTCAGTTAAAACGACGCAATGCCGAATCGCAAAAAGTACTCTGGTCTTTGGCCAGCAAAATGGTTCGGGGCTTGAGTGATTAAAAAAAGGCCTGGATTATTTCCTAAATGTACATAATATAGAGTTGTGCTCAGAAGTTTACATACCCTGGCATAATTTATGATTTCTTGGCCATTTTGCAGAGAATAGGAATGATAACACGATAATTTTTTTTTCACTCATGGTTAGTGTTTGGCTGAAGCCATTTATTATGAATCAACTGTGTCTACTCTTTTTACATCATAATGAAAAACAGAAAATACCCAAATGACTCTGATCAAAAGTTTACACACCCCAGTTCTTAATACCGTGTATTGCCACCTTTAACATCAATGACAGCTTGAAGTATTTTGTGGTATTTGCGGATGAGGCTCTTTTAGCTTCTCAGATTGGAAATTCTGCCCATTCCTCTTGGCAAAAAGCCTCCAGTTCCTGTAAATTCTTGGGCTGTCTTGCATGAACTGCACATTTGAGATCTTCCCAGAGTGGCTCAATGAGATTGAGGTCAGAAGACTGAGATGGCCCCTCCAGAACCTTCACTTTATTATGTTGTAGCCAATGGGTTTGCATCTGACACTGACACTGTCAGCAGCTCCGTCTGCTTGTCAGCAGCGCCGTCCATCCAGGCTACCCAGGACGCATCCTCGGACCCCCCCAGCAGCGTGTACTGGGAAGGGAACACGCAGCGGAACCCTCCCCGGACCCTACACTAGGCACCACCACCCCCCTTACATAGCGCCCCCGCCGGCGGGCGCCAAACCGGAACGCCGTAAGCCGCCAGCCACCTAGGAAACACCGTGGCTCCGGCCTAGCGCCGGCCAGACCGGCTATCCGCCCCACCACTCTCCTCATCCTGCCCCCGGGAAGCCTTGTGATCCCCCACCATCCCGGACTCACCCCCTCTGTATCTTTGACCAAATTGTAGCACACGGGAAGCCCCTAGCTTCAGGACAGCTCGTGGATCGGGCCAAGCTCGGCGGCCATCTTAGTACACCCAGAGGCGGCCGCAGCACATCACAGGCCAAGCTACACTAGACCCCCAACGTAGTGTACAGTGCTCCCTGCCTCACCCAACACCCACCCAGCCTCTAGCTGAGCTGTATTGTTGGAAGCAAGGCGTGCGGGTCTGTAGCCCCGGCGTCAGCATCTTGGGCCTAGACCGTCAGCCATCTTGGTACTCCTTGGTACACCTGGCTACACTGCACCTACAGTACCCACCAGCAACGGTACCGTGACCCCCTACCCTTCCCGGCTCCCACTCAGCCCCCAGCTCAACAGGGCAACCATCCATAGCCGCCGACCGGTTACGCTTTTTTCCCCAGGACACTCACCGCATAGAATAGGTATCAAGGACAGGTAAGGACCCCAGGGCACCACACACTATCAGTTGATCCAGGGTCCGCCGATCGTCTCCAGAATTTTTTTCCTCAGTTGCAGCAATTGGCCAGCTCAGCCAGGGTTTTTTTGCCTTCCTCTGGATCAACAGGGAGGGAGGGCAGATCAGCAGGGTTCGCCTTTTTCTCCACCACCTGAACAATTGTACGCGCATCAGGATCATCAGCATTACCACCCCATCGTCAGCCACATCGTGCAGGATAATCATCCCTTCAGCAACTGCATCGCCACCACATCTCGCAGGACCGCCATCAACCACATCTCGCTGGACCATCATCTCCACAGCAGCTGCATCGTCGCCACATCTCGCCGGACCTTCGCCAGCTACATCTCGCAGGACCATCATTCCTCAGCAATCACACCCTCGCCACATCAACAACCACATCTTGCAGGACCGTCGTTAACCACATCTCGCAGGATCATCATCTCCTCATCGCCACATCAACAGCCATATCTTACAGGACCTTCGTCAGCCACATATCGCAGGACCATCATCTCCTCAGCATCCACATCGTCGCCACATCGACAGCCGCATCTCGGAGGACCATCGACAGCCACATCTCGGAGGACCATTGTCAGCCACATCTCGCAGGACCATCATCTCCTCAGCAACCACATCGTCGCCACATCTCGCAGGACCATCATCTCCACAGCAACCACACCGTCGCCACATCCCACAGGACCTTCATCAACCATATATCGCAGGACCATCATCTCCCCAGCAACCACAACATCGCCACATCGACAGCCACATCCCGCAGGACCATCATCTCCTCAGCAACAACATCGTCGCCGCATCGACAGCCATATCTAGCAGGACCCTCGTCAGCCACATCTCGCAGGACCATCACCTCCTCCTCATCAACCGCATCTTCGCCACTTCGATAGCCACATCTCGCAGGACCATCATCTCCACAGTAACCACATCGTCGCCACAACTCGCAGGACCTTCATCAGCCACATCTTGAAAAACCATCATCTCCTCAGCAACCACATTGTCGCCAAATCAATATCACCATCATCATACTTATATTTTTTTTTGTTCTCTCAACATGTGCATCTACAAATACTCAGCGGAAACCCTTCGCAGGCTAAGAAACATCACCTCAACATTGCCAACGCCCATTCAAAAAATACTACAAAAAGAGCAATTACTAAGGATCAACCCACAATCAACCACCAATCAAAGGAAGACCCCAATTCAGCCGCAACACTTAACATGCGCCCTGATTAACACCAGATCGGCAGTCAAGCACAGACAAGAAGTCCACGACTTCATCACCCAAAACAACTTAGATTGTCTATTCATCACGGAAAGCTGGCTAACACCCGACTGCAACACCATCCTAACCGAATTGGTCCCTGAAAAATACAGGATCCTAACGGAGCATAGAATAGGAAAAAAAGGAGGAGGCCTAGCAGTGATCTTCAAATCTCACCTTACGCTCAGCAAACCTACGCTACAGAACCCAGTGCCTTTTATGGAGACACTTTCTCTACAGCTGCAAACAACACCCCAAGACACTATTCATATACTGCTATGCTACAGACCACCAGGACCAAAGACAAATCTCTTGATACCCTTTGCCAAATTTATTTCAATGCACACCCTGAAAACGAAAAACGTTCTGGTACTTGGAGATTTCAATCTCTGGGCAGACAACACTAAAGACCCCATCGACTCTGCCTGCATAAACCAACTGGAAGAACTAGGTCTTCAACTGATAAATGCTCCTACACATGGTTCAGGACACACTCTGGACCTCATCTTCAAACAAAATATCAACATACTTAACAACTCGCCGCTACCATGGACTGACCATCATGCCATCAAATTCGAAATCACCACCAACAACACCCTCCAGAAACCGAACCACTCAACAACATACTGGACCAGATCTCAGAAGAAACTACACTCGGAACTCTTCAAAACTACACTAACAAAATAACAACTCTAAATTTAAACCACTCGACGGAAAAAACAAACTCCTTAAACAAAGCGTTACTACAAACAGCAGACACAGTCGCTCCGAAACGCAGAACACTCATCCGCAACAAAAATTCTGGATGGTTTAATGGAACTCTTACTCTACTGAAGCAGGAACGCAGAAGAGCTGAAAGAGCCTGGAGAAGAAACTCTTCAAAGGAAAACCACACAAACTACAATACTCTCACAATGAAATATCACAAAGCTATCTTCAAAGCTAAAAAAGAACACTTCTCAAACACCATCACAAAAGCCCTAAACCGCCCTTGTGAACTATTCAAACTAGTCGCCCAGACTATGAACCCTACCTGCCTAGAGCCCCCTACAAACGAAACTCAAGAATTTTGCAACAAGTTATCGGATTTTTTTATCGACAAAATCGGCAACATTCGGGAAAAAATCCAACAGAAAAATACACTCAACCCCATCCAAAAAGAGGAAGCCGATTCAAACATCGCACAACCACCGAACTTTTCGCTGACCCCGATCGCCATAGACACCACAAAAAACATCATCAGAAGCCTCCGAGACAGCACATCACCCAACAATGTCATCCCCACAAAACTTCTGAAAGAATGCTCCGACATCCTGGCACCTACTATAAAACACTACTCATAAATGAGTCATTCAAAGAAAGAATTGTTCCTAACTCCCTCAAGCAAGGCATAGTCAAACCCCTCCTAAAGAAACACAACTTGGATCCAAGAAACCCTAACCACCGAAGACCGATAACTAGCTTGAACACCATCTCCAAGATTATGGAGAAAGTAGTGGTACAACAGCTACAACTCCATCTGGACCCACACAATCTCCTGGACCCTCTGCAATCAGGCTTCCGCCCGGGCCATGGCACAGAAACAGCACTCCTCAAAATATGGGATGATGCCTTGGAAGCAGCAGATGATGGAGAATCATGTCTCCTGGTACTCCTGGACATTAGTGCAGCATTTGACACACTAGGTCACAACACTCTACTCACCCGCCTCAAAGAAGTAGCAGGAGTCACAGATTCAGACTTACTATGGTTCACTTCCTTCTTAGGAAATCGGTCACAGACAGTGAAACTTGGAGCCTTCACCTCTGAATCTCGCGCAGTCTCCTATGGAGTCCCTCAAGGATCACCTTTATCACCCGTGCTCTTCAACATTTACATCCGTCCACTCAAAATCATCAGCAAATCAGACCTATGCTTCCACTCATACACAGATGATACTCAACTCTACCTTCGGATCCCCGGACAAAAAGACCAATATCAGGAATAGAAAAAAGCCTCACATCAATAGACGACTGGATGTCCACAAAGCTCCCTCAAACTTAATGAAACCAAAACAGAACTCCTTCTCCTAAATGCTATCCGGAAAACTAAATCCACAACACCATGGACTCCGCCCACCATCCTTGGACAGACCATCCCCCGAAGCATAAAAGCCAAAAGTCTCGGAGTCACCTTCGATTCAGAAATGTCAATGGATGCACAAATAGGATCAGTAGTCAGCGGATCCCACCACCTTCTACGCCTGCTACGTAGACTCATCCCCTTCATTCCAGAAAAGGACAAAGCCATAGTGGTAGGAACAATCATCAACTCTCGACACGACTACGCAAACTCCCTCTACATAGGACTACCTAAATTCCAGATTGCACGACTACAAGTCGTTCAAAACACAGCAGCAAGACTAGTCACAGGAAAAAAACATGGGAATCCATCTCCCCCTCCCTGAGGACCCACCATTGGTTAACCGTAAAGGATCGGATAACATTCAAGACCCTCTGCCTGACCCACAAATGCACACAAGGATATGCTCCTCAATACTCTTGCGAAAAAATACAACACTACACTCCCAATCGCAACCTCCGATCTAACAACCAAAACCTCCTCCTCGTCCCCAAGTCCCGGTACAAATCAAGGGGAGAACGAAGATTTGTAGTCCAAGGACCACGGCTATGGAACGCTCTACCTACGAACATCCGCTTGGAAAAAGACCATCGGGCCTTCAGGAAAAAATTCAAGACCCACCTCTTCTAAAAAGGAACCAACGCAGGTCGGATCAAGCGCCTCGAGGCGATTCAGTTCGCAGTTGCAGAGCTATACAAATCATTCATTCCTTCAGTCATTCATTCAATGACAGGTCGGACTTATGTTTTGGATCATTGTCATGTTGGAATGTCAAAGTACATCCCATGCACAGATCCTGGCTGATAATTGTAAATGTTCCTCCAGTATTTCTTGAGAACTTACTGCATTCATCTTGCCATCAATTTTGACCAAATTTCCTGTGCCTTTGTAGCTCACACATCCCCAAAACATCAGCGATCCACCTCCGTTTCACAGTAGGAATGATGTACCTTTCACCATAGGCCTTGTTGACTCCTCTCCAAATGAAGCGTTTATGGTTGAGACCAAAAAGCTCAATTTTGGTCTCATCACTCTAAAAGACTGTGCCAGAAGGTTGGAGGCTGGTCTCTATGCTGTTTGGCGTATTGTAAGCGGGATACTTTGTGGCATTTGCGTAGTGTGACAGACCTGGCTGGGACAGGGGCTGTTGGAGGGGACTGAATGCGAGCCTATTGCCTTGCGATTATGGGCCCTGGCATTTGGGGGAACGGTGCTCTTTGGGCTGCATGCCTGGGGACCCCAGAGCTGGTGTTACTTGGATTCAGGTCCATGCTGGCCCCCAGGACACAGACTCTGTATGTGTATTTGGCATATTAGCAAGAGATGCTAATGTCATGAACTCCAGTCAGCCTGTTTGTTGTGTAAATGAATATAGTCTGGCTTGTAGGAGTGTTTCACCTATTGTTGTATGTGCTAATTAACCCTGCAATTGAATGAAGGAGTCCAGTGTTGATTAAGATAATTAGCTCATGCTAATTAGGTTTGGTGTGAGTCATCTGGCTGTATATATGTGTGACATGTCAAATAAAGATTCATTCCTGATGTGCCCTACACTGGTGTTGTCTGGTGACTGGGTGGGCTAAAGGGTCTTGGATTGTGTGGTACCGGACGGAGGAAGCATTTACGGCGGACATCTTGGGTACGGGGTCCGTCACAATTGGCTGGCAGCGGTGGGATCGTGCTTCCTTGTCGTGAACACATCCAAACCATCACCTGGATCCAAGGCCCGGATAGCAGAGGTACAGATACGTCATGGAAGAGGAATTCGGAAAGGGGGTTGCGAGAGATGCGGATACAGCACAGAGGACCAGTATCGGTGCAGGTCCTGCTGGGATGGTACGATTCTGTTCGCCTACAACTCTGGAAAGAAGCGCTAGCCTGTGAGCAGTGACACCAGGGAAAAGTTCTCCCCACCATCCATGTAAGGTACTGGTCGCAGTATGAAGTACGAATGCTGTTATTGGGGGAACAACCGAAGCAGGAGTGGACAGCTGAGTTAAGCAGGCTGATCCGGGCAGAAATGCGTTTGGACGAGAGCTACAGAGCCCTCCGGTGGTATGTAGCCCAAGTGTGCCCGTGGACAGCGGATGACAGGCCCACGGAAGGCTTTGATTATAATGGCCTGGGATTGTTGTACTGGAGGCTGTCCGAGGACCCCGACTTTGGGAGTGATCTGGAGTGGCGTTTGGAGGAAACAATGGAGCACAGAGAGCAAAGATTGAACATCTCGGAAGTGCTCTGGGCACAGGAAGATTTGGAGTTCCTGGCCGCTCAGGAATGGGAGCTTGAGATCGCCTACATACAGCTGCTAGACTCTGCTCAGCAGCAGGGTGGGGCTCCCTTTGCCTGGGACTATCAGGAAATACCGGCAGACCGCTCTGAAATCCTGGCTGAAGAGTCGGCAATGTGGCATAGTAACAGAGTGCTTTGCCCACCTGCCCCCACAGCTATGACGCGGAGGTCTTATGGCGGATGCAGCAAGTGCTGACTGACCTTGACAAACCTGTTACTGCACAAGATGAGGTTGGATGGAGGAATATGCCTGTCCAACAGCATGCAAGAGAATCGACAGTGGAAAATCTGGAGATTGCCATCCCCAAAGCTGAAGTGCTGACAACAGGGCAGAGCTCTGCTAACCTCTGCCCAGCACCGATGGCATCTTCTAGGTTCCACGGACAGATGGTGAACCTCTATCCCCAGCCATCAGTTGTAGAGACTGGGGATTTAATAGACTTTTCTGCTGAGGAAAAACAACCTGATGAGCCTCCATCAGAAGAGCTGGTATTAGGGCCAAACTTCACTGAGCTCTGTCCAGCACCAACAGCAGTATCCGTGGAGTTACAAGGAACTTCCCCAGCTGAAGCGCAGGTCACCGGACAGAGGGTCCAAGACCTCTGCCCCACACCGGTGGCAGTTATGGAGGCTCAGGGTGAGAAGGTGGCAATCACTTCCCAGCAGCAAATACAGGGGGAGAGGAGGTGTTTGTCGTCCCTCCCCAACAGTTGGCCAGGGTGGAGAAAGCGATCTTTCCTCCCCAGCAAAGATTTGTGCACCTGGGAGACAGTACCAGAGACATGTTGTCCCAGCAGCCAGATGAGGGAATGGAAAAGGAAGCCAGCCTCCTGCCCCAACGGTTTGCCAGAGCGGAGGATGTGGAGTCCCCATCAGAAGTGCTGGCAACAGGGCAGAGTGCTACCCACCTCTGTCCAGCACCAGCAACAACTGTGGAGTTCCAGGGAGCCGGGGTAGTTGGCCCCTCTCTCCAGCGACAAGCTGAGGTAGTAAAGCTGCTACTCCCAGCCGAATCACTGGCAACAGGGCAGAGCGCCGCTAGCCTCTGCCTAGCCCTTACGATGTCTCCACAGCTTCAGGAAGCTGGGGCAATCGGTCACACTGTCCAGCAGCAGACAGCGCCCCAGAATGATGACACCAACCCAGCTAAAGTGCTGGCAACTGGACAGAGGGTCCAAGACCTCTGCCCCACACCTGTGGCAGTTCTGGAGGCCCAGGGTGAGGAGGTGGTGGTCACTCCTGAGCAGCAGATCAGGACCCAAGGAGAGAATGCAATCTGCCCTTCACAACTGCAGCTTGAGCTGATATTGGTGGATGGGACTTCAGTCTCCACTGGTATACCCCAGGGATGCTGGGCGGTCGGCCCAGATCCCCAACAGCATGATGGAGTGAGCCCAGTCACCCTGTCTTCTCTCCAGCGGCTGAAAAGACTCCAGGGAGAAGGGCCAGTCCAGGCCTCTCCCCAGCGGCGGATATGTTCTATGAGAGAGGCAGAGGTTGGCTGGGAGAGTAAAACTCTGTTTGGAACAATTTGTTTGGGGTACTGTGTGGGTACAGGCATTAGAGGACTGGAACTATGGACTAACTTCGGAGTCAACCAGTCTGGGGTCTCCTCCTGTGTTAGTCTCCTGCCAAAAGGGGAGAAATGTGACAGACCTGGCTGGGACAGGGGCTGTTGGAGGGGACTGAATGCGAGCCTATTGCCTTGCGATTATGGGCCCTGGCATTTGGGGGAACGGTGCTCTTTGGGCTGCATGCCTGGGGACCCCAGAGCTGGTGTTACTTGGATTCGGGTCCATGCTGGCCCCCAGGACACAGACTCTGTATGTGTATTTGGCATATTAGCAAGAGATGCTAATGTCATGAACTCCAGTCAGCCTGTTTGTTGTGTAAATGAATATAGTCTGGCTTGTAGGAGTGTTTCACCTATTGTTGTATGTGCTAATTAACCCTGCAATTGAATGAAGGAGTCCAGTGTTGATTAAGATAATTAGCTCATGCTAATTAGGTTAGGTGTGAGTCATCTGGCTGTATATATGTGTGACATGTCAAATAAAGATTCATTCCTGATGTGCCCTACACTGGTGTTGTCTGGTGACTGGGTGGGCTAAAGGGTCTTGGATTGTGTGGTACCGGACGGAGGAAGCATTTACGGCGGACATCTTGGGTACGGGGTCCGTCACACGTAGTAATGGCTTTCTTCTGGCAACTTAACCATGCAGCCCATCGTTCAAGTGCCTCCATATTTTGCATCTTGAAACAGCCACACCACATGTTTTCAGAGAGTCCTGTATTTCACCTGAAGTAACAGAAAAGAGTAAACACAGTTGATTGATAATAAATTGCTTCAGCCAAACACGTTTTGGGACAAGGTTAGCGATGTAGCTATAATAAATACATTTGCATTTACTGAAAACACAGTAATGAATTAGAAAAAAAACCTACCTTTGTTCTTCTTGAATAGATTCAAATCCAACAAGTTCCACATGTTTTTTTCCAACCACCATTTTTTCATTCCATTCATCATTTGTGCCATATCTCTTAATCAATGCAGTTAGGAAACTGACACCAAAATTTGCTTTTTTTGGCCTAATAAAAGAGCCTCCTGTAGGATGCCTAAAATATTTAAAGCAGACAAACAAGGCACTTTAAGTGTTAATTTATAAGCAATATTTTAAAAGTGATGGGGATAAACAAATAGTAGTGTATGTCATACAGAGAGAGAGAAAAAAATGAATAGATTCCTCCATGCACACAAGCAAGGTAGATAGAGAAATATCGGGACATTGTACTCTGTCAGAATACACGGACGAGGGGCTACAGCTGGAGAATGACAAACATTTGCCAACATTCCTGTTCAACAAAATTTGATCTAGAAATCAACTACGCATGGATCAAATGTGTCTGGTGTATGCTGAACAGGTAAAATTTTAGTCCATCTATGACCAGTTTAGAGATGTAAAATTTCTGGAAACGTTCCCATTTTTTCATGGAAAAAATTGAAATTTTTGGGAAAAATTGCAAAAAAAAATTTAAAATTCAGTGTGGAGTAGTTTTACAAACAAAGTTATTTTGTTACACCAGGAATGTGAAATGCTGTGTATAAAAAAGTATTGTGCTTGAAATAAAAGTACAGTTTATTCAGTAAACTAAACTTGCTCTTAGCAGAAATTGCACTGTGGAATGGTTTCCAAAAGATAAATGTTGAGACGAAAAGAAAAAACAAATAAATTACCTGACCAGACTATAGGTGAACATTATGCTATGGTGGTGGAGAACATTAATAGGAATCATTTGAAGGATAAAATATAAACAAAGACAAATTTACCCTCTTATCTGCCAATTAAGGCACGAGAGAACAGAAACTATCATCTACTCCAGGGCTCAAAATTTCAAGTCCTGAGCTACTAGCCAGGCCTCAAGGGTTACTCGCCACCAGTTGCTCCGCCCAACCCCTAAACCTGCCCTCATAAATTATCTCATTAAATGACACTTTAATGTTTTATGCAATTAAGTTATAAAAATATTAACAACTTTATCCATGCCTGCCAATGCAGCCTGTGCCCCCCCCCCATGGTGCTGCCTGTGTCCCCCCCCCCATGGTGCTGCCTGTGTCCCCCCCCATGGTGCTGCCTGTGTGTCCCCCCCATGGTGCTGCCTGTGTGTCCCCCCCCCATGGTGCTGCCTGTGTGTCCCCCCCCCCCCAATGGTGCTGCCTGTGTCCCCCCCCCCCATGGTGCTGCCTGTGTCCCCCCCCCCCATGGTGCTGCCTGTGTCCCCCCCCATGGTGCTGCCTGTGTCCCCCCCCCCCCCCCATGGTGCTGCCTGTGTGTCCCCCCCATGGTGCTGCCTGTGTGTCCCCCCCCATGGTGCTGCCTGTGTGTCCCCCCCATGGTGCTGCCTGTGTGTCCCCCCCCCATGGTGCTGCCTGTGTGCCCCCCCCCCATGGTGCTGCCTGTGTGCCCCCCCCCCATGGTGCTGCCTGTGTGCCCCCCCCCATGGTGCTGCCTGTGTGCCCCCCCCCCATGGTGCTGCCTGTGTGTCCCCCCCCCCCCATGGTGCTGCCTGTGTGTCCCCCCCCATGGTGCTGCCTGTGTGTCCCCCCCCATGGTGCTGCCTGTGTGTCCCCCCCCCCATGGTGCTGCCTGTGTGTCCCCCCCATGGTGCTGCCTGTGTGTCCCCCCCATGGTGCTGCCTGTGTGTCCCCCCCCATGGTGCTGCCTGTGTGTCCCCCCCATGGTGCTGCCTGTGTGTCCCCCCCCCTGGTGCTGCCTGTGTGTCCCCCCCCATGGTGCTGCCTGTGTGTCCCCCCCATGGTGCTGCCTGTGTGTCCCCCCCCATGGTGCTGCCTGTGTGTCCCCCCCCCCATGGTGCTGCCTGTGTGTCCCCCCCCCCATGGTGCTGCCTGTGTGTCCCCCCCCATGGTGCTGCCTGTGTGTCCCCCCCCCATGGTGCTGCCTGTGTGTCCCCCCCCCCCATGGTGCTGCCTGTGTGTCCCCCCCCATGGTGCTGCCTGTGTGTCCCCCCCCATGGTGCTGCCTGTGTGTCCCCCCCCCATGGTGCTGCCTGTGTGTCCCCCCCCCATGGTGCTGCCTGTGTGTCCCCCCCCATGGTGCTGCCTGTGTCCCCCCCCATGGTGCTGCCTGTGTGTCCCCCCCCATGGTGCTGCCTGTGTGTCCCCCCCCATGGTGCTGCCTGTGTGTCCCCCCCCCATGGTGCTGCCTGTGTGCCCCCCCCATGGTGCTGCCTGTGTCCCCCCCCCCATGGTGCTGCCTGTGTCCCCCCCCCATGGTGCTGCCTGTGTCCCCCTCCCTCCATGGTGCTGCCTGTGTCCCCCTCCCTCCATGGTGCTGCCTGTGTCCCCCCCCCTCCATGGTGCTGCCTGTGTCCCCCCATGTGCTGCCTACCTGTGGAGGGGAAGAGAGGAGAGCCGCCTCTGGGAGATCACAGCAGGGAACATCACAGCTTTCGTTTCATAAGCTGTGTGTTCCCCCGCCGCGCGCCGTCACATAAGCCCCTACCCTTGTCTTGTGAACTTTGACACATGTCACCAGTCCTAGGATTGGACCGGCGATCTGTCTATCAAAGTCCCGGAAAGGGGGAGGAGCTTATGTGACGGCGCGCGGCGGGGTAACACACAGACTATGAAACAAAAGCTGTGATGTTCCCTGCTGTGATCACCCAGTGGCGGCTCTCCTCTCTTCTCCTCGCCAGCCCTCAAAAATCACTCGCAAAATGCGAGTGTAATTTTTGAGGGCTGATCTACTCTATCACCCACCCACACAATCACCCAGCTGTAGGAGGTACCAACTGAAGCCCACAAGCAAACTAAACTAGAGCCTTTCCCTTGCAGCGCCCCCTAGTGGAAGAAATGCATACAGTGCCTTGCAAAAGTATTCACCCCCCTTGGCATTTTTCATGTTTTGTTGCCTCACAACCTGGAATTAACATGGATTGTTTGAGGATTTGCATCATTTAATTTACAGAACATGCCCACAACTTTGAAGTTTTTTTTTGTGAAGCAAACAACAAATAGGACAAAATAACAGAAAAAGTCAATGTGCATAACTATTCACCCCCCTAAAGTCAATACTTTCTAGAGCCACCTTTTGTGGCTATCACAGCTCCAAGTCGCTTTGGATAAGTCTCTATGAGCTTGCCACATCTTACCACTGGGATTTTTTCCTATTCCTCCTTGCAAAACTGCTCCAGCTCCTTCAAGTTGGATGGTTTGCACTTGTGAACAGCAATCTATAAGTCTGACCACAGATTTTCTATTGGATTGAGGTCTGGGCTTTGACTAGGCCATTCCAACACATTTACATGTTTCCGCTTAAACCACTCAAGTGTTGCTTTAGCAGTGTGTTTGCAGTCATTGTCCTGCTGAAAGGTGAACCTCCGTCCTAGCCTCAAATCACACACAGAGTAGTACAGATTTTGCTTAAGAATATTCCTGTATTTAGCACCATCCATCTTTCCCTCAACTCTGACCAGTTTCCCAGTCCCGACTGCTAAAAAACATCTCCACAGCATGATGCTGCCACCACCATGTTTCATTGTGGGGATGGTGTTCTTTGGGTGATGTGATGTGTTGGGTTTGCGCCAGACATAGCATTTTCTTTGATGGACAAATAGTTCAATTTTAGTCTCATCAGACCAGAGCACCTTCCTCCATACATTTTGGGAGTTTCCCACATGCCTTTACACAAACTCAAAACGTACCATTTAGTTTTTTGCTGAAAGTAATGGCTTTCTTCTGGCCACTTTACCATAAAGTCTAACTCTATGGAGCGTACGGCTTAATGTTGTCCTATGTACAGATACTCCAGTCTCTGCTGTGGAACTCTGCCGCTCCTCCAGGGTTACCTTAGGTCTCTGTGCTGCCTCTCTGATTAATGCCCTCCTTGCCCGGCCAGTGAGTTTTGGTGTGCGGCCATTTCTTGGCAAGTTTTCTATTGTGCAATGTTCTTTCCATTTGTTATGATAGATTTGATGGTGCTCCTAGGGATCATCAAAGATTTGGATTTTATTTATAAACTAACCCTGACTTGTACTTCTCAAAAACATTGTCCCTTTTTTGTTTGGAGAGTTCCTTGGTCTTCATGGCAGTGCCTCTTGCTTACGTGTTGCAGCCTCTGGGGCCTTTCAAAAAGGTGTGTATATGTCATGACAGATCATGTGACACTTAGATTGCACGCAGGTGGACATCATTTCACAAATGATGTGACTTCTGAAGGTAATTGGTTGCACCAGAGCTTTTTATGGGCTTCAAAACAAAGGGGGTGAATACATACGCACATGGCAATTATCATTTTTTTATTCCTGAAAAATAGTTTTATGTATAGATTTTTCTAAATTTACTTCACAAACTTAGACTATTGTGTTCTGATCCAGCACATATAATTCAGATTCAAAAAAAACATTGAACTGAAGCCTGTAACATGTTGATGTAATAAAATAGGTAAAAAGCCAAGGGGGGTGAATACTTTTGCAAGGCACTTTATTTGCCTTGTTTGATAGCTGCATTGAGAAGTGCAGTATTACATGAATTGTATTCCAGGATTTGCTTGTCTTCAGCTAGGAGAGCGTGCAATAATTTAAGACTATTCAAAACATTTTTTCCCCAACTTTTCAGTTCTTCGCCATGCCTTACCATCTCTAGGCCAGTTAAAGGTAAAAATAAATGTAAACTTGTAACAATGTTATATCCCTAATCCTTCTAGGTTTTAAATATAATTGGAACACAGTTATGTGAGTAAAGGACTGATAACAATTTAAGGAAGTCCTAGGAGACACAATGTTGTTAAAGTGTAACTAAAAGGACAACTTTTTTTAAGTTTTGAATAGAATAGAGAGGGACTAGAACCCCTGTCAGTTTTTATGGCTGTCTGTGCCCCCCGTTAGGGAGATTCATCCACAATGTTGTTAAAGTGCGAAGGGCAAAACTTTTTTTTAAAGTGGTTCTAAAGGCAGAAGCTTTTTTACCTTAATGCTTTCAATGCATTAAAAAGTAAAAAAGGGGGGCGTAACCGGAAGCCGACCTGGATGGCAGCTTAGCTCTCTAGCTCTCCACCAGCCCGCTCGATAAAGCACCATAGGGGACAATACACAGCCATCCTATGGGCAAATCACGGACCACAAGGTCGTCCGCAGCCAGGGGAACATCCTTACCCCCTCCAGGATCAGCCGCCGACTTGAGATCCTTCTTCCCGCCGACGGATCAGCCACCCGACAGGACTTCCAAGATGGCGCTGGACGCCGCAGCTCCTCCACCACGAGCGCCGCTCGTTATCCCCACACCGCTGGACACTCAGCATTGGCCCTCCGAGGACCAACAGAACATCCGATGGTCCCCTTCCGACCTCCCAGTACCAGGTGCGGTGAGTCAAACAGCAGCCCCGGACCCCTGGTAGGCCCCACAGCTAGGCCCAAAGCAGACCGGCCAGGCCTACTCGCCCGCGCAGCCGGGAGCCATATCGCCAGAAGGAGTGTATATCCCCCACCGCTCACCACACCGGGAATTCCTGCAACCCCCTGGGCCCCCATTCATGACGGGATCACCACCCTCACAACATAGGGGCACCCAACCGGGAGATTCGGGCCTCAAAGCAGACCCCACGGCCCAAGAAGCCTTGCAGCTAGGCCCAAACCGGACCAAGCAGGACACACAATGCACGGGGGCATTCCCCCGTTTGCTCAGAACGGCCTCAGACCCAGGCACCCTAGCCTCAGATCCGGGATCCCCCACACCCTCAGACCTCTCCACAGACTTTCCAGCCCTACCACCTCCTGGGAGGCCCACAGCTTGGACACTGCAAGAGCCGGGCGGCCCACATAGGGTCACTCACCAGGCAACAATTGAACCGCCACCCCCCAAGGCCCAGAGGTTACTCTCCCCACAGGCCACTGGTACCTCACAAGGTCGACATACCCCCCATGCTTCATATGCACGATCAGTGCATCCAGGATCTCAATCCCCCCAAGGAGGTGAAAATGGGAGCCACTTGCCCCCGACATCTTCATGGGGGGCCACGTGGGACTCACCGCCCGGGCCCACCTACTCGGCCCGAGGAGAAGACACTTGTTTACCCCCACCCCAACCAACTTGCCCCAATGTGCCACAACCAGACCTCGGGGCAGCCCAGAACATCCCCCCTCAATGGCAAGTGTACCTGCAAGCAATCCCCACTAAAGAGGACTTTAAGCAATTAGTTGAAGACGTGAAGTCCACATGCCGTTCAGAAATACAAATCCTTCAGTCAGGCCTCAAACACCTGGCAGATAGGGTGGGAATGCCCGAAGAAGACATTCAGGAAACCAAGATAGCCATACACATAGCCCAATTACAAGGAGCAGATCACCGTACCCTCTTGAGAGACATGCAACGACACTTAGAAGATCTGGACAATAGGGGGCGCAGTAACAACATTAGAGTGAGAGGCATTCCCGAAGCCGAAGGCCCAGAGGATGTACAAATCATCCTGCAAGACGTGTTCAACAATCTTCTAGGGGAACCCACCACTAAATTTATCGAAATGGACAGGGCTCACCGTGCCCTCCGCCCCAAAAATGCATCCTCTAAACACAGAGACATAATCTGCAAGATAAATTCATTCCCCCTGAAGGAGGATATTATGCGACAAGCTAGACTGGCCCGCAAAGTGACCTTTAAGGACTCTCAAGTACACCTATTTCCTGATCTTTCATGGATCACATTGCAAAAGCACAGATTGCTCCAACCCCTTCTACACATCTTACAAGATGAGAAAATCCCCTACCGCTGGGGATTCCCTTTTAGCCTTACAGCTAAAAATCAGGGTAAATCAGCTATTTTAAGATACCCTGAAGACCTACAGGACTTCTGTGCAGAACTTGGAATCCAATCCCCACAACTACCGGACTGGGACGCTGTGGCAGAAAGTCCCTCAACGCCAGCGCCCACGAAACAAAGAGGCGCCCCAGAAGAGCGCCAAACACAGAAATGGCTAAACCGACATGACACGCACTATTTAATGTCCCCAAGAAAGGCGACTTGAAGAATTTGTGGACTAGGCCCTGGACACTTCCCTACTACCAGTCCCCCCCGGTGCTTTAGTTTTTTGCCTGTTTACCCCTCAGTTTTACATTAAGGGCTTTTTGTAGGAGACCCAAGAGAGTGGTGGCTTTGATCGCGCACCCCCCCCCTGGTTATATTACTGCAATTTGCAGAGCTTTGTAATCACAGTCTCATAACTGGAATTGGACTCCCCTGCAGCCACCCAGCCGGGTCCCTAGGACTTGAGTTGGGTGGCTCCTGGGAATCCGTCTAGACCTGGGTATTATACCCATCCAAGGTCGTCTAATGTCAAGTAAACTGATGTTTTACTGTACCTCGAGCATTAACAGCTGTTTTCTCTCCTGTTCTCTTCTTTTCTCTCCTCTCCCCTCCTGGTCACCGTTGTGGAACACCCAGCAGAACTGGAAAACTTCACTGACCCTTCTATCCGGTAAAAAGCCCCATGTGGCTCCTGGCTGTCATCACTGGTTTCAACAATGGGTGAGTTACTTCCCCCCCCCCCCCGACACAACACCATGGCTAAGATACTATCTATGAACGTCCACGGTTTAAACTCCAACAAAAAGAGACATCTAGCACTGAGGGAATTTAGGCAATCAGGTGCGGACATCATACTCGCCCAAGAAACACACTTTGATAAGGAGGGGTCCTTTGCGTTAGCCTCTAGATACTATCCCCAAACTTACCTCTCCTCAGGACCACATAAACAAGCAGGAGTAGCTATTCTTATCAAGCAAGGCACCCCCTTTACCTACCTGGACCACTATAGCGATCCCCAAGGCAGCTTCCTCATTTTAACGAGAACCTGGCACTCCCAGAAAATGACCCTCTGCACCCTATACGCCCCAAACACTAAACAACTTACATTTCTCACTAAAGAAATGACCCGCCTATTCAAAACAGAACACAACTATTTGGTAATGGGAGGAGACTTTAACCTAACCCGGACCGACTGGTGGCGACCCCCCGGGCATCATCGACTAGAGTCCTCAGAGACTCTAAGCTCTTCCGCCAAATTACCAGACGATATGCACTTTTTGATGCCTGGCGGGCTCTCCATCCAAAGGACCGTCGGTACACTTTCTATTCCTCCCCCCATCAGATGCACTCCCACATAGACTACCTTTTTGTTAATAACCTCACTCTGAGAATAACACATAAAGCGCAGATTTTCCTGGTCGGATCACGCCACAATATCCATTACCCTAGACCTAGGTTCACCTAACATCAGACCCTGTAACTGGAAATTGAACAATTTCCTGCTACAGCATCTCCCCTCGAGCACAGAACTCAGCTCCACCCTGAAGCACTACTTCGCAGAAAATAACACTCCTGACATCTCCCTCTCCACATTGTGGGAAGCCCACAAGGTGGTGATCCGGGGTAGATGTATGGCCCTATCTTCCGCCATGAAGAAGAATGCTGCCTCCGTAAAGATTAGCACTGAAAAGGAGCTCAGACTGCAGGAGCGTCAACTGCAAGCCGCTCCAACTCTGAAGCTTCTTAAAAAAATTACAAACCTGTGGTATTACTAAGAGACCTGGCAATTGGTAAAGTAGAAAAGGCCCTTCTCAGGATAAAACAAACCTACTACGACAAAGGCAACAAGGCCCACTCCCTTCTGGCAAGAAAACTACGAGACAACTCACACTTATCCACCCCCCACCAGATTAAAGACAAACATAACATGGTCCTGTCTCATCCGAAAGACATTGCCTATGTATTCGCAGAGTTCTATACAGAACTCTGCAATAACCCAGACATCCCGGGGAATCCCCTTCCCCGGGACATCTCCCAACGCATGCAGCAATACCTAACAGAGAGCGGTGTCACTCAAATCCAGAAATCAGACCTATTAACCCTAAACGCCCTACCAGCCCGCAAATCCCCAGGACCTGATGGTCTACCATATGAGTATTATAAATCCTTCCTTCCTCTTCTACTCTCATACATGGGTAGGCTCTTCAATGCTTTCCTACAGGATACCCCTATACCACCGGACATGCAGCGCTCCATTATAACCCTAATACCCAAACCTGATAAAGACCCCATCCTATGAGCGAACTACAGGCCCATAGCGTTTCTAAATGCGGACCTAAATATTTTTACGAAACTACTCTTTATACGACTAAATATGGTACTCCCCTCCCTTATTCACAAGGACCAAGTGGGCTTTGTCCCTCTCCGACAAGCAGAGGACAACACCAGGAAGGTGATTGACTTGGTTGACGTGGCGAACAGGGAGGGCTCGTCGTCATTGCTTCTTAGTCTGGACGCCGAAAAAGCCTTTGACAGGCTGGGCTGGCCCTTCCTGTTCGACACAATGCGACATATCGGACTCAGAGGACCATATTTACAGGCAATATATCACCTTTACTCCAACCCCACCTCCCAGGTCAGAACCCCCTTCGCCATATCCCCCCAGTTTGCCATCACTAATGGCACTCGGCAGGGCTGCCCGCTGTCCCCCTTACTATTTGCCCTTTGTGAGGAACCCCTGGCAGCCCATATCCGGCAAAACCCAGACATAAGAGGAATACCAGTAAGGGGCATGGAATTCAAGATCTCGCTATTTGCGAACGATATCATCCTCACCCTAACACAACCTAGAATCTCCCTCCCCAACCTTCACAAAGAATTAGATCGCTACAAAATTAACTCATCCAAATCGGAAGCGCTCCCGATCAATATCCCGGATGCAGAAGTTGCACACCTGCAAGCCAACTTCTATCACTGGAAATCAACCTCCCTGAAATACCTAGGGGTATATCACCCCAAAGTTCACATCACTTTACCAGGCGAACTTCCCGCCCCTCTTTAGCTCGATAAGGACCCTCCTCTTGAAATGGCAGAAGCACCCCATCTCCTTCCTAGGCAAAGTTGCATCGGTAAAAATGACGGTCCTCCCGAAGCTTCTTTACCTTTTCAAAACCCTACCCATTCCCATACCCTATACCCAACTGAGGCGACTGCAGGCAGACCTACTTAAATTTACCTGGAGCCAGAAAAGGCACAGAATACCCCAGATCACTTATGATGGCCTCCCGCATGGACGGGGGTCTGGCATTCCCCAATCTTATTCACTACTACCAAGCTGTCCAGCTGCGTGCAGTCGCCTCATGGTATACCCAGAGATCCTACAATAAATGGTCGGAGATCGAGAAAATATGGATGGCACCGGCCCACCCCAATAGTTTGCTCTGGAGCGCGAGCGCAGAGGTCCCTCCTGAACGCTTATTGGGATCTATGTCCCAGCTGCGACATCTCTGGCGGAAAGTATCTAAGATACATAGACTGTCATCTGAACGATCCCTCCTAACCTCATTTATCTGTAACCCCAAACTCCGACAGTTTGACCCCCCAAATGTCCCACCCATGGGCGTCACGAAATCTGTTCCATCTGGGGTCCCTAGTAGACCACAGATCACGTAAACTATTGTCCTACACAGACCTTCAGGCCAAATATGATCTCCCTCACCGAGCATTTTACAGCTATCTCCAGATACGCCACTTTGCCCTGACCATATCGCCCGACCTACTTTTCTCCCCTCCTTCGCCCTTTTAAAATTTAGTCCTAGCAGGCACGGCCCAGAAGGGAATGATCTCAGATATATATAAAATAGTAAACGCCTTCTCTACGGAACTCAAAGGCAAGCATGCCTATATGCTTAAATGGGAAAAAGCCCTAAGGGAAGAGATCCCCATGGAACAATGGAGGGTGATAAGGACACAGGCAGCCAAAAGCTCTCTCTGCACCCTGTACAAGTAAAATACATACAAAAGTACTTTTCTTTTGGTACATGACCCCAGATGTCCTCTACGCCATCTACCCCTCAACCACCAATTGCTGCTGGCGTTGCCAGTTACACAAAGGCACGCTATTTCATATTTACTGGGAGTACCCATTGATTGTACCCTATTGGAGGGAGGTCCAACAACTACTAACCCATCTTTGAACGCACATGTCATTATGACCCCCAAGTCCTTCCTACTGGGCAGGCCCCATCCACAATTGTCTGCACCTCAAAAGAAATTAGCTAGACACATATTAACAGCAGCTCGCTGACTTATAGCCTTAAATTGGAAAAAAAAACGCCCCCCCGTCCCAGGTGCCTTACACGCCAGGATTAAAGACGTGGAGCTGATGGAAAAGATGACCGCCAGGATCCAAGACAAACTGGACGCACGACATGGTGTGGAACCCCTGGAACTCCCGAGAAGAACGAATCTAACTAGAAGTGCTGGACCACCACGGTGACAACCCTTTCCTACTTCCCCTCCTCTTCCCTCTTTCTCTTCTCTCCTCTTTCTCTCCAAGTGTATCCCTATGTCTTTTGCCCCTATTTAGAAGAAGCTACAGACAACTACGTATTTAGGGAACACAGATTTCCTGCTCCATTTCAGCACAGAAGGGCATGGATGTTAATGACATGTGAAGCACCTAGTGACTACTAGTTAAAATGGTTACAGCGACTTAGATAAGTCCCTATCTTCCCCTTTTCCTCTTAAGCTTAAGGCCCCTTTCACACTGGGGCGGGAGCCGCGGGGACGGTAAAGCAGCGCTATATTTAGGTAGTTTTGCCCGCGGGTTTCGGCCGCTCGCGGTGCGGTTTTACCCCCGCGAGCGGCCGAAAAAGGGTTAATATCCCCCGCAGAGCGCCGCCGTAGCGGCGCTTTGCGGCGGTATTGCCTCAGTTTTACCGCGGTGTCCTATTCAAATCAATGGGAAGGAGCGGTATAGGAGCGGTGAACACACCGCTCCTATACCGCTCCAAAGATGCTGCTAGCAGGACTTTTTTTGCCGTCCTGCTAGCGCACCGCTCCAGTGTGAAAGCCCACCGGCTTTCACACTGGAGTGAATGGGGCCGGTTTTTTCAGGCGGTATACAGTCGCTATTTTTAGCGCTGTACCGCCTGAAAACCGCCCCAGTGTGAAAGGGGCCTAAGTGTTTCCTTTTTTGCCCCTTGTTAGAGCCCATTTCCCTCTTCTTTTTTTTTCATCTTGTGTATACGTATGCGAGCAAAAACACATGGCACATTCTTTACTATGTTTACCTGTTTTATTTGTACTGCACTTTTATTGAATAAAATGTTATTTACAGAAAAAAAGTAAAAAAAAAAACTTCTGAGTGCAGCAACACCCCCACCCTCCAACCACACACACATTCTTACCTGAGCCCCATCTAAATCCACCAATGTGCATTCTGCTCTCCCAGGTCTCTCTCGCCTCAGCGGCTCACACAGCATCGTGATTTACAATCACAGCCAGTCAGCCAATGAGGACAAAGCTGAGAGTGGAGCCAAGCCACACTCTGTGTGGGAATGGACAGTGTTTATTCACAGGAGAGTGGCTCGGGAGCAAGCCTGATCAAGTGCACCCACAGCAAGAGGTTTGCTATTGGGGGCAATTGGAAGGGGGAAGAATCAGGGCTGCAGGTAAGTATAACATTTTTGTTATTTAACCACTTCAATACCGGGCCATAGTCAAATGACGACCACAGATGGGATCTCCCCGGGGCCGCAGCGATCGTGGATGAGCTGTGTCCCTCGGACACAGCCCATCCCTGATCTGTGTGATTGGCATCCCCGATCCACCCCCGATACATGTGACCGGCCGTGTCCAATCACAGCCGGTCACATGTACTGTCTATGTGAACGGCGCTCGTGCACACCCCTAGGGCACGTGCACAGCAGCGACCAGGGGACGAGGCTTGTCATCCTGACACAGCCCAACCCCGATCGCAGTAAAGAGCCAATGAAATTGGCTCTTTACCACGTGACTGGCTGTGTCCAATTACAGCCGGTCACAGAATGTCAACAAACCGCGGTAACGAGATGTTACCAGGTTCTTCTCCTCACACACGGATCATGGTGAGAAGGAGATTGCGGTAACATCTCGTTACCGCTTAGTGTACACCAACACACATTGATTACCCCCCTAATAAAGAGGACCTGTACTCAGTCCATCTGAGTATCCGAGTACCTGAGTACCTGTCACAGTCCATCTCATTACCTGTCCCAGCCGATCTGAGTACCCGAGTACCTGTCCCAGCCCAACTGAGTATCCGAGCACCTGTCCCAGCCCATCTGAGTACCCGAATACCTGAGTACCTGTCACAGTCCATCTGAGTACCTGTCACAGCCCATCTGAGTACCCGAATACCTGTCCCAGCCCAACTGAGTACCCGAGTACCTGTCACAGTTCATCTGAGTACCCGAGTACCTGTCACAGTCCATCTGAGTACCTGTCAGTTCATCTGAGTACCCGAGTACCTGTCACAGTTCATCTGAGTACCTGAATAACTGTCACAGTCCATCTGAGTATCCGGGTACCTGTCACCAGCCCATCGGAGTAACCGAGTACCTGTCTCCAGCTCATCAGAGTACCTATTTGCAGCCCATGCCTCATGGAATACACGTTGGGGTGTTTGCTTTCCAAAATGGGGTCATTTTGTAGGTAATTCCATTGTCCTGGTGCTCTAGGACCTTCAAAAGTGTGATAGGTAGGAATAAAATGAGATGTGTAATTTATGCTCCTAGAACGCCTGAAGGTACTACTTCAATATTGGGCCTCTGTATATGGCCAGGCTGTGTAAAAGTCTCACACATGTGGTATCGCCATACTCAGGAGTAGAGTTGAGAGGACACCTGGATGTTCGGGTTCAGCGGGTTCGGCCGAAATTCGGAAAAAATAAATAAAATAAAATGCTGGAGGCCCCCTTCTCAGCAGAAGAGGTACAGGAAATCATTAAGAACCTCAGAAACTCAACGCCACAATGCCGCACATATGGTGGGAATACCCCAGAATACGCACTTTCTGGAAAAAATTATTCAATTTAATGGATAAGATAGTGGGAAAATAAAATACTTGGAAATTAAAAAAAATTATAATCTTGACCTAGGAGGACGAAATTCAAATGGAGTAGGAGGTTGAGGTGGCGGTGGATGTGGCGGTGTAGGTGGAAGCGGCGGTGGAGGAGGACGAGGTAGCCAACACTGGTTCAAAAATACAACAATGGCTGGGTAAGGCTAGTGGTGAATGATGTGTCGAATTCTGTCCCCCGTCGCATAGTGTCCGCCCTGTACTGCGCTTGCTCAGTACGTAGGACAAGGGGATTTCGAAACTCTCCAAAGACGATGCGCGGTGACTCCAGGTTCAAGTCACATCATCCGAGGTTGAAGCCTAGCCAAGCGAGCCCGTGAGGGGCCCTGTTACTATGTGCTACCGTATGTCCACTTGGATGGTCGGGCTTGAACCTGCACTCACTGCGCAGGCGACGTTCATCTTTGGAGATTTTGTGAATCTCCTTGTCCTCCGTACTGCGCAAGCACTGCACCTGCGCAGTAAGTGGCCGGACACTATCCGATAGCAAGACAGTTTTCGTCAGAACACCGGTATATGGGTCTATTCTGCACAAGGTACGGCCAAGTCCTGTGGGATCCATGCCTGATTCATTTTAATGAACGTGAGCATGTCCACATTGGCTCTGGACAGGCGGCTGCGCTTGTCTGTGATAACGCCCCCTGCCGTGCTAAATACACGTTCAGATAATACACTGGCGGCAGGGCAGGCCAGCACCTCCAAGGCGTAAAGGGCAAGCTCAGGCCATGTGCCCAATTTGGAGACCCAGAAGTTGAAGGGGGCAGACCCGTCATGCAGTACGTGTAGGCGTGTGCACACATACTGCTCCACCATGTTGGTGAAATGCTGCCTCCTGCTAAGACGTTCCATCTCAGCTGGTGGTGCTGGTTGTTGTGGCGTGCTGACAAAGCTTTTCCACATTCCGTCTATGCTAACCCTGCCTTCCGAGGTGCTGGCGGTGCCCCGGCTGCGTTGGCGACCTTTTCCTCCTCCTCTGCCTTCGCCTTGTGCTACCACCGTACCCCCGCTTCCAAGTGGGAATGCCACCAGCAGCGCGTCTACCAGCGTGCGCTTGTACTCGCGCATCTTACGATCACGCTCCAGTGAGGTAATTAAGGACGGCACGTTGTCCTTGTAACGGGGATCCAGCAGGGTGGCCACCCAATAATCAGCACCAGTTAAAATGTGGGCAACTCTGCGGTCGTTGCGGAGACACTGCAGCATGTAAATCGCTCATGTGTGCCAGGCTGCCCAGAGGCAAGGAAAAGCTGTCCTCTGTGGGAGGTGTATCGTCTGTGTCCTCTGTATCCCCCCAGCCACGCACCAGTGATGGACATGAGCTGGTCTGGGTGCCACCCTGCTGTGAACATGGTTCCTCCTCCTCCATCTCGTCATCCTCCAGAACTGTGCCCTTGCTGCCAGACAATTGTGTACCTGGCGCTTGTTGGTGCAGGAACCCACCCTCGTAGCCACTTGTAAATGACTGCCCTGAAAGCCTTGGAAATTAACCCTCTTCCTCCTCCTCCTCCTCCTCATCCTGTGCCACATCCTCTTCAATCTTTGCCTGAAAAGTTTTTTCAAGGAGGCATAGAACTGGGATAGTAACGCTGAGAACGGCGTCATCGGCACTGGCCATGTTGGTGGAGTACTCGAAACAGCGCAACAAGGCACACAGGTCTCGCATGAAAGCCCAGTTATTGGCGGTGAAGTGGTGCTGTTCCGCAGAGCGACTCACGCGTGCGTGCTGCAGCTGGAACTCCACTATCACCTGCTGCTGCTCGCACAGTCTGGCAAGCATGTGCAAGGTGGAGTTCCACCTTGTGGGCACGTCACATATGAGACGGTGAGCGGGAAGGCCGAAGTTACGCTGCAGCGCTGACAGGCGAGCAGCAGCAGGGTGAGAACGCCGAAAAGTGCACACAGACGGCCCACACTTTCTGCAGCAGCTCTGGCATATCGGGGTAATTCTTAAGGAACCTCTGGACCACCAAGTTCAGCACATGCGCCAGGCAAGGGATGTGCGTCAAACCGGCAAGGCCCAGAGCTGCTACGAGATTTCGCCCATTATCGCACACCACCAGGCCGGGCTTGAGGCTCACTGCCACCAACCACTCATCGGTCTGTTGTTCCATGTCCCTCCACAACTCCTGCGCGGTGTGGGGTTTTTCCCCCAAACAGGAAAGTTTTAAAACTGCCTGCTGTCGTTTAGCCCTGGCTGTGCTGAAGTTGGTGGTGAAGGTGTTACGCTGACCGGATGAGGAGGCGGTAGAGGATGAGGAGGCGGAGTAGGAGGAGTTAGCAACAGGAGGCAAACTGAAGTGCCCTGCAATCCTCGGTGGTGGAAGGACATGCGCCAAAGTGCTATCCGCCTCAGGCCCAGCCGCCACTACATTTACCCAGTGTGCTGTCAGGGAGATATAACGTCCCTGACCGTGCTTACTGGTCCACGCATCCGTAGTTAGGTGGACCTTGCCACAGATGGCGTTGCGCAGTGCACACCTGATTTTGTCCCCCACTTGTTTGTGCAGGGAAGGGATAGCTCGTCTGGAAAAGTAGTGGCGGCTGGGCACGACGTACTGTGGGACAGCCAATGACATCAGCCTTTTAAAACTCTGCGTCTCCACCAGACGGAATGACAGCATTTCAAAGGCGAGGAATTTTTAAATGCTGGCATTCAGGTCCAGGGATCGCGGGTGGCTAGGGGGGTACTTCCTCTTCCGCTCCAGTGTTTGGGAAATAGAGAGCTGAAAGCTCCCATGGGACATTGTGGAGATGGTTGGTGACCCAGGTGGTAGTGTTGCTGGCAGATCCTCTGTTTGTGGGTTGGCAGGTGTCACTGTCACTACAGAGGTGGATGAAGATGCAGAGACTGCAGCAGAAGAGGAAGCAGGAGGAGCCAGAGACCTTTCTTGGTTTTTGCAGTGTCTACTCCACTGCATCTCGTGCTTTGCACTTAGATGCCTGGTCATGCAGGTTGTGCTCAGGTTAAGAATGTTTATGCCTCGCTTCAAGCTCTGATTGCACAGCGTGCAAACCACTCGTGTCTTGTCATCAGGACATTGTCTGAAAAACTGCGACGCTAGGGAAGTCCTTGGACCTGGCTTTGGTGTGCTCGGTCCCTTGCTCTGTGCGACCACCACCTCTTCCTCTGAACTACACTGGTCACCTGCATGACGTTGATTCCATGTGGGGTCAAGGACCTCATCGTCCTCCACATCATCTTCCACCCAAAATTCACCCCTGCCCTCCTTGTCGGTCTGCACAATGGCGAAAGCAGCAGCAGTTGGCACCTGTGTTTCGTCATCATCCGAGACGTGCTGCGATGGTCCTCCCATGTACTCATCATGAAACATAAGTGGTTGGGCATCGGTGCACACAATCTCTTCCACTTCTGGGGCAGGGCTAGGTGGATGGCCCTGGGAAACCCTGCTAACAGAGTCATCAAAAAGCAGAAGAGACTGTTGCATGATTTGGGGCTCAGACTGACTGGCTGATTTGCAAGGGGGTGAGGTGAAAGACTGATGGACATCGGCTGCAGGTGCCAACTCTGAACTTTCATCAGGAGACTGGGTGGGAGACAATGTGAAGGAACCGGAGGCACTGTCAGCAGCAACCCAATCTACTATCGCCTGTACTTGTCCTGACCTCAACATTCGTATAGCCTCATTAGGTGCGCCAAAATACTGCTGCAGGCTCTGTCGCCTACTCGCACCTGAGGTAGGTGTTTCACTAGTGCGTGTAGCTGGCACAGATCGACCACGTCCTCTCCCTGCAACAGAAGCGCCACCAGCAGCACCACGACCCGGGCCACGTCCCCTTTTTTAAGATCTCCTCATATTTTCAAAATGTATGATCTCGCCCTAAATGGGTGTTTTTGTATATAGCAGAATACACGTACAGTGTCTAAAGCGTTTATGAACACGCAGAAAATGCTATTGGGAAAAAAAAAAACACAGAAAAATTTAATTTTTTTGCAATGTTTTTCCAATATCAGAATACACCGGTAGTGTCTACAGCGTGTATGTATGAACACGCAGAAAATGCTATTGGGAAAAAAAACACAGCAAAATTAAAAATTTTTGCAATGTTTTTCCAATAGCATAATACACACAGACTATGGTGTATCTCTTACTATATGCAGTACAGTAATGGTGCACTGAGCTTGCAGGTAAAACTTTTATATTTTGTCTGGCACTGGCCTCATGGCACTGTTAAAAGACTGTGCACTGCACCCCAGCCAGGGTACAATTGATTTAGGAATCTCTTCAATAATTCTCTCTGCCTCTTTCTTTTGCTTAATAATAAAGAAACTCCCTACTCTAGCTATCTAGATCGCTCACTGATCTAACTAATTAGAAGAAAATTCAAGGAATGTGGACTGACTGACTGACTTTATCACACTAACTCCTAAAAATCCTCTCTCTCAGCAGCACAGGAACCTGTCTATAGCAGAATGACGCTGTGTGCTGTGTGTGTGTACTATATATAGAGGCTGGGTCACATGCTGCACTGGCCAATCACAGCCATGCCATTAGTAGGCATGGCTGTGATGGCTTCTAAGGGCACACTAGTGAAACTAGCGTCGATTGGCTGCCCTGCAGCTGTTAAAAAGGCGCCAATACATCGCCGAACACCGGACCCGAACCCGAACTTACAGCCAATAGTTCAGGTTCGGGTCCGGGTCCGGGTCCGGGTCACGAACACCCAAAAGTCCGGTACGGACCCGAACTTTACAGTTCGGGTTTGCTCAACCCTACTCAGGAGGAGTAGCAAAATGTGTTTTCGGGTGTAATTTTTGCTATATACATGCTATGTGTTAGAAATATCTTATAAATGGACAACTTTGTGTAAAAATAAAAAAGATTTTCATTTTCTTGCCACGTTTTCTGAAGACTTGTGTAAAAAAAATTAACTGTTAGAGTTGAGTGGACACCTGGATGTTCGGGTTCGACGGGTTCGGCCAAACTTCACAAAAAAGTTCGAGTTCGGGACCCGAACTTGACCCCGAACCCCATTGAAGTCAATGGGGACCCGAACTTTTGAGGAGTAAAATGGCTCTAAAAAAGTAATGGAAAGGGCTAGAGGGCTGCAAATGACAGCAAAATGTTGTTAAGAGCATGGCAAGTGCTCTGCAAACAAATGTGGATAGGGAAATAACTTGAAATAACATAAAAAACATAAAAATAAAAAATAATCTTGACCTAGGAGGACGAGGTCCATATGGAGTAGGAGGTTAAGGTGGCGGTGGATGTGGCGGTGTAGGTGGAAGCGGTAGTGGAGGAGGACAAGGTGGCCAACACTTTTTTGTTTTTAATTTTATTTATTTTTAAATTAGGGTACACCCCAAAAGAGTGAGAAAGATCAAATACACAACAATGGCTGTGTAATGCCGGTATACATGTCTATTCTGCACAAGGTACGGACAAGTCCTGTGGGATCCATGCCTGGTTCATTTTAATGAACGTGAGCTTGTCCACATTGGCTCTGGACAGGCGGCTGCGCTTGTCTGTGATGACGCCCACTGCCGTGCTAAATACACGTTCAGATAATACACTGGCTGCAGGGCAGGCTAGCACATCCAAGGCGTAAAGGGCAAGCTCAGGCCATGTGCCCAATTTGGAGACCCAGAAGTTGAAGGGGGCAGACCCGTCATTCAGTACGTGTAGGCGTGTGCACACATACTGCTCCACCATGTTGGTGAAATGCTGCCTCCTGCTAAGACTTTCCATATCAGCTGGTGGAGCTGGTTGTTGTGGCGTGCTGACAAAGCTTTTCCACATTTCGGCCATGCTAACCCTGCCTTCTGAGGTGCTGGCAGTGCCCCGGCTGCGTTGGTGACCTATTCCTCTGCCTTCGCCTTGTGCTTACACTGTGCCCCCGCTGTCAGGTGGGAATACCACCAGCAGCGCGTCTACCAGCGTGAGATGGGACTCGCGCATCTTACGATCACGCTCCAGTGAGGGAATTAAGGATGGTACGTTGTCCTTGTAACAGGGATCCAGCATCGTGGCCACCCAGTAATCAGCACTAGTTAGAATGTGGGCAACTCGGCGGTCGTTGCGGAGACACTGCAGTATGTAATCGCTCAAGCTGTCCTCTGTGGGAGGTGTATAGTCTTTGTCCTCTGTATCCCCCCAGCCACGCACCAGTGATGGCCATGAGCTGGTCTGGGTGCCACCCTGCTGTGAACATGGTTCCTCCTCTTCCATCTCCTCATTCTCCACCTTGTCATCCTCCAGAACTGTGCCCTTGCTGGACAATTGTGTACCTGGCGTTTGTTGGTGCAGGAACACACCCTCAGAGCCACTTGTGAATGACTGCCCTAAAAAACCTTAAAAATTATCCCTCTTCCTCCTCCTTCTGGGCCACATCCTCTTTCATCGCCTGAAGCGTTTTTTCAGGGAGGCATAGAACTGGGATAGTAACGCTGAGAACAGCGTCATCGGCACTGGCCATGTTGGTGGAGTACTCGAAACAGCGCAACAAGGCACACAGGTCTCGCATGGAGGCCCAGTTATTGGTGGTGAAGTAGTGCTGTTCCGCAGAGCGACTTGCGCGTGCGTGCTGCAGCTGGAACTCCACTAATCGCCTGCTGCTGCTCGCACAGTCTGGCCAGCATGTGCAAGGTGGAGTTTCACCTTGTGGGCACGTCACATATGAGGCTGTGAGCGGGAAGGCTGAAGTTACGCTGCAGCGCTGACATGCGAGCTGCAGCAGGGTGAGAACGCTGAAAGTGCGCACAGACGGCCCGCACTTTCTGCAGCAGCTCTGGCATATCGGGGTAATTTTTAAGGAACCTCTGCACCACTAAATTCAGCACATGCGCCAGGCAAGGGATGTGCGTCAAACCGGCTAGGCCAAGAGCTGCTACGAGATTTCGTTCATTATCGCACACCACCAGGCCGGGCTTGAGGCTCACTGCCACCAGCCACTCATCGGTCTGTTGTTCCATGTCCCTCCACAACTCCTGCGCAGAGTGGGGTTTTTCCCCCTAACAGGAAAGTTTAAAACTGCCTGCTGTCGTTTACCCCTGGCTGTGCTGAAGTTGGTGGTGAAGGTGTTACGCTGACCGGATGAGGAGGCGGTAGAGGATGAGGAAGCGGAGTAGGAGGAGTTAGAAACAGAAGGCAAACTGAAGCGCCCTGCAATCCTCGGTGGTGGAAGGACATGCGCCAAACTGCTATCCGCCTCAGGCCCAGCCGCCACTGCATTTACCCAGTGTGCTGTTAGGGAGATATAACGTCCCTGACCGTGCTTACTGGTTCACGTATCCATAGTTAGGTGGACCTTGCCACAGATGGCGTTGCGTAGTGCACACCTGATTTTGTCCCCCACTTGGTTGTGCAGGCCTGGAAAAGTAGTGGCGTCTGGGCACGACGTACTGTGGGACAGCCAATGCTATCAGGCATTTAAAACTCTGCGTCTCCACCAGACGGAATGACAGCATTTCAAAGGCCAGGAATTTTGAAATGCTGGCATTTAGGGCCAGGGATCGCGGGTGGCTAGGGGGGTACTTCCTCTTCCGCTCCAGTGTTTGGGAGATAGAGAGCTGAACGCTTCCATAGGACATTGTGGAGATGGTTGGTGACCCAGGTGGTAGTGTTGCTGGCAGATGCCACTGTCACTACAGAGGTGGATGAAGAGGCCGAGACTGCAGTAGAAGAGGAAGCAGGAGGAGCCAGAGACCTTTCTTGGTTTTTGAGGTGTCTACTCCACTGCAGCTCGTGCTTTGCACTTCGATGCCTGGTCATGCAGGTTGTGCTCAGGTTGAGAACGTTTATGCCTTGCTTCAGGCTCTGATTGCACAGCGTGCAAACCACTCGTGTCTTGTCATCAGCACATTGTCTGAAGAACTGCCACGATAGGGAACTCCTTGGACCTGGCTTTGGTGTGCTCGGTCCCTTGCTGCGTTGGGCAGTAGCAGGCGTACTGCCTAGGGGACGGACGCTACGCTTTTGCACCCTGCTCCCTCTTCTGCTGTGCTTGTGGCTCTGTGTGACCACCGCCTCTTCCTCCGAACTACACAGGTCACCTGCATGACGTCCCCCACATCATCTTCCACCCAGTCTTCACCCCTGCCCTCATTGGTCTTCACAATTGCGAAAGCAGCAGCAGTTGGCACCTGTGTTTCTTCATCATCCGAGACGTGCTGCAATGGTCCTCCCATGTATCCATCTTGAAACATAAGTGGTTGGGCATCTCTTCCACTTCTGGGGCAGGGCTAGGTGGATGGCCCTGGGAAACCCTGCTAACAGAGTCATCAAAAAGCAGAAGAGACTGCTGCATGATTTGGGGCTCAGACTGCTTGGCTGATTTGCAAGGGGGTGAGGTGAATGACTGATGGACATCGGCTGCAGGTGCCAACTCTAATCTTTCAGCAGGAGACTGGGTGGGAGACAATGTGAAAGAACTGGAGGCACTGTCAGCAACCCAATCTACTATCGCCTGTACTTGTCCTGGCCTCCACATTCGTAGAGCCGCATTAGGCCCGACCAAATACCGCTGCAGGCTCGGTCGCCTACTCGCCCCTGAGGAAGGGGTTTCACTTGTGCGTTTAGCTTGCACAGATCGACCATGTCCTCTCCCTGCAACAGGAGCTCCACCAGCAGCACCACGACCGGGGACACGTCCCTTATTTGACGTTCTCATATTTCTCAAATTTAGGATCTTGCCCTAAATGGGTGTTTTTAGAATAGCAGAATAGAACAACAGTATCTAAAGGGTGTATCTCACACGTACAGATACAGACTAGGTCGCAATTTAAGATTTTTCACCTAAATGTGTTTTTTTGAATAGCAAAATAGAGCAACAGTATCTAAAGTGTGTATCTCACACGTACATATATGCAGCAAACGCTGCAAATTATTATTTTTTGCCCTAAATGTTTTTTTTTTGAATAGCAGAATTGAGTAACAGTATCTAAAGGGTGTACCTCACACGTACAGATACAGACTAGGCCGCAATTTAAGATTGTTCCCCTAAATGTGTTTTTTTTGAATAGCAGAATAAAGCAACAGTATCTAAAGGGTGTATCTCACAGGTACAGATATGCAAAAAACGCACCAAAAAATATTTTTTTGCCCTAAATTATTATTTTTTGAATAGCAGAATAAAACAACAGTATCTAAAGTGTGTATCTCACAGGTACAGATATGCAGGAAACACTGAAAACGAATGTTGATTGGCTGCCCTGCAGCTTTTTAAAATGCGCCATTACATTGCCGAACACCGAACTCGAATCTGAACATACAGTAAATTGTTTGGGTTCGGGTCCAGGTACCAAAAACCCAAAAGTCCGGTACAAACCCAAACTTTACAGTTCGCGTTCGCTCAACCCTATTAACTGTTCAAAAGACTGATAATGCTTCATAGAATATACTTTGGGGTGTTTTCCAAAATGGGGACATTTTGTGGGTAATTCCATTGTCCTGGTGCTCCAAGGCCTTCACAAATGTAATAGGTTGTTAGAAAATTAGAGGTGTCATTTATGCTCCTAGAACCCGACGGTGCTCCCTGCATGTTTGACTTCTCTGTGTGGCCAGGCTGTGTAAAAGTCGCACACATGTGGTATCGCCATACTCAGGAGGAATTGCAGAATGTATTTTGGGGTATAATTGGAAGTATGCATATGCTGCGTGTGAGAAATAACTTGTTGACAATTTTGTAAAAAAAAAGAATTGTGGGAAAAAATTACAACTTAAAAAAACTCACCATGCCTGTTACTAAATACCTTGGACTGTACTTTTCAAAAAGGGGTAATTTGGGGGGTATTTGTACTTTCCTGACATTTCAGAGCCTCAAGAAATGAGATAGGCAGTGCATCAGGTGTGATCAGATGTGATAAATTTTCAATGATTTGCACCATAGCTTGTAGAAATGAGATAGGCCTTCAGTGCATCAGGTGTGATCAGATGTGATAAATTTTCAATGATTTGCACCATAGCTTGTAGACTCTATAACAAGAAATGAGATAGGCCGTCAGTGCATCAGGTGTGATCAGATGTGAAAAAAAAAAATCAATTTTCATGAAATTTGAGCTGGGCACATATATCAGCAATGTTTTCTTATCCCTCTTTAAAGCACTATGTCCCATGGCTTTCTCCTGCTCCCTTCTTCTGTTATCGGCATAACTTCTGAGAAGTTCAGTCAACTGTGATAAAACCAGCCTGCAATTTGTGTCAGGGTGGGTGCTATAAATAGATTAGCAACAAGCTGGTCTATTCACAGCACAGCTCTGCAATTCTCTGCCTATGAGGAGAGAGGGTGTGTTCCTTTCCTCCAATCAGCTGTCTCAGTGTATGACAAGACTCCACTTCCCCTGCTGGAACAGAAAGAGAAAATTCTAACAGGACGTGCACTTTCTAAACAGTATATATAAAGCTGAAGACAGCAGATATACATGTATAACTTATGCAGGGGGATTTGTTTCATCTCTGTGTATCATCTGAGGCGGTGTACTTCACTGGGTATATGTGACGGTTTACATTCACTTTAAGTTTTGGATATAGTGGAGAGGGACTAGAAGTATAAATACATTTGTAAAAATGTTCTATACCCCAATCATTCTAGATTTTAAATTGAATTAGCTTACATATTGAAACACAGTTACTGTATGTGGGTACAGACTACTTGAAATTGAAGGAAGTCATAGGAGCAACAATGTTGTTAAAGTGTAACTAAAAGCACAACTATTTTTAAAGTTTTGGATAGAGTTGAGAGGAGACTAGAACCCTTGTCAGCTTTATTGCTGTCTGTGGCCCCATTAGAGAGATTCATCCTTGCTATTTTTTCTGTTTACTGTTATCAGAAGTGAAAGTAAAAGCAAATCCCAAATTTTGGGTTGGCATCAGAAAAGGAATAGAGAAGAAATCTTCCATTAGGATAGTAGTTATGGTGACCCTGGTGCCATCCTGTGATTCCTTCACTTTGGAGGGATTTCCTCTGACTTCCTGTTTTGGCCATGGGACAGCAAGCGAAGGGAAACCTCCCCTATGGGACACAGATAGACAAAAAAAATTGACAAGGGTTTTGTACCCTCCCTTACTCTATCAAAAATGAAAAAGAAAAGTTCTGCAATTAGTTACACTTAAAGTGGTAGTCCATGCTAAAACTAAAATTCCTGCATCTATAGCCACCACCATTCTAACACTAACCTATCTAGCCCTGTAAAGAAAAGAAAAAAACAGTATACATACCATTTCTGCAGGCGATCCCCCTGATCTCCAGCGGTGGAAGCTCTGATCCCACACTGAAGCTCTGATCCCACCGCTTTGCTGTGTGGGCGGGTGCAGAGGAAATGTCAGACAACGGAAGCCCCATAGTAAATCTATGGGTGACGTCACTCCCCATTAATTTCACAGCCGTTGTCCAGCTTGTGCCACTGGAGATCGGGTCATATTAACCAATATATATTTTATATTATTCAGATTATTATTATATAGTAGTGGTTTTATCAATATTATTATTTAATAAGTAAAGCAATAGTTATTAGTCTTTAACCACTTGACCACTGGGCACTTAAACACCCTTAATAACCAGACCAATTTTCAGCTTTCGGTGCTCTCACACTTTGAATGACAATTACTCATTCATACAACACTGTACCCATATGAAATTTTTGTCCTTTTTTTCACACAAATAGAGCTTTCTTTTGGTGGTATTTAATCACCTCTGGGTTTTTTATTTTTTTGCGCTATAAAAGAAAAATGACTGAAAATTCTGTAAAAAAAATACAATTTTTCTTCGTTTTTGTTATAAAATTTAGCAAATTTGTAATTTTTCTTGATAAATTTTGGCCAAAATTTATACTGCTACATATCTTTGGTAAAAAAAGTACAAATTGGGGTATATTATTTGGTCTTTGTGAAAGTTATAGAGTCCACAAGCTATGGTGCCAATATCTGAAAATTGATCACACCTGAAGTACTGACGGCCTATCTCATTTCTTGAGACCCTAACATGCCATAAAAGTACAAATACCCCCCAAATGACCCTTTTTGGAAAGAAGACATTCCAAGGTATTTGGAAAGAGGCATGGTGAGTTTTTTGAAGTTGTCATTTTTCCCACAATTCTTTGCAATATCAAGATTTTTTTTAATTTTTTTTTTTTTCACAAAATTGTCATATTAGCAGGTTATTTCTCACACACAGCATATGCATACCACAAATTACACCCCAAAACACATTCTGCTATTACTCCCGAGTACGGCGATACCACATGTGTGAGACTTTTACACAGCGTGGCCACATACAGAGGCCCAACATGCAGGGAGCACCATCAGGTGTTCTGGAGCACCCAGGACAATTCTGACATTTCTCTCCTACATGTAAAAATCATCATTTATTTGCTAGAAAATTACATAGAACCCCAAAATATTATATATGTTTTTTTAGCAAAGACCCTAGAGAATACAATGGCGGTCGTTGCAACTTTTTATCTAGCACGGTACTTGCGCAGCAATTTTTCGAACGTGTTTTATTTGGAAAAAAAATGTAAAAAAAAAAACTGTAAATATGTTTTTGCATAATGTGAAATATGAAGTTACGCCGAGTAAATAGATACCCAACATGTCAAAAATTGCAATGATTTGCACCATAGCTTGTAGAGTAAATAATATCCACTAATTTGGGTTATTTTTACCAAAGAGATGTAGTATAAATTTTGGCCCAAATCTATGAACAAAAATGACTTATTTGCAAAATTTCATCATAGAAACTAAAAAAATGTGTTTTTTTTTTTCCAAATTTTCGCTCTTTTTTTTTACTTATGTCACAAAAAATAAAAAATCCAGTGGTGATTAAATACCCACCAAAAGAAAGCTCTATTTGTAAAAGATTTTTTTTTAACCACTTTCAGACCGACCATTTTGCTGGCTTAAGACCAGAGCACTTTTTGCGATTCGGCACTGCATCGCTTTAACTGACAATTGCGCGGTCGTGCAACGTGGCTCCCAAACAAAATTGGCGTCCTTTTTTTCCCACAAATAGAGCTTTCTTTTGGTGGTATTTGATCACCCCTGCGTTTTTTATTTTTTGCGCTATAAACAAAAATATAGCGACAATTTTGAAAACAATGCAATATTTTTTGCTTTTTGCTATAATAAATATCCCCAAAAAATATATAAAAAAAACATTTTTTTTCCTCAGTTTAGGCCGATACGTATTCTTCTACATATTTTTGGTAAAAAAAAATCGCAATTAGCGATTATTGATTGGTTTGCGCAAAAGTTATAGCGTTTACAAAATAGGGGATAGTTTTATAGCATTTTTATTAATATTTTTTTTTTTTACTAGTAATGCCGGTGATCAGCGATTTTTATTGTGACTGCGACATTATGGCGGACACATCGGAAATTTTTGACACATTTTTGGGACCATTGTCATTTATACAGCAATCAATGCTATTTAAATGCATTGATTCCTGTATAAATGACAGTTGTAGTGAAGGGGTTAACCACTAGGGGGAGGGGAGGGGTTATGGGCTGTGACGTGTGTGTGTGTTTTTACATTAGGGGGTGGGGCTGACGTCTGACGTCATTGATCAGCTTTCCCGATGACCGGGAACAGCCAATCAATGACAGACAAAGTAGGAAGCGCGGGGAGAGGTTTGTTTACACATATATCTCCCCGTTCTTCAGCTCCGTGACCCGATCGCGGGACACCAGCGGCGACCGGGTCCGCTGGTCCTGCGGCCGGGGTCACGGAGCTCCTGACTGGGTCGCGAGCGCGCCGCTGTACCTCGGGCACGTGGCCGCCTGGGGGGAGGGGCACACATGCACTATCGGATTCGCTTCAGAACCAATCAGTCTCCAGGCCCAGGCCAATGATTTGTGGCCTGGACCTGGTGATCGGTTCTGGTGAATGGGAGACTGTCCCCTGCCTGTAAGTGTAAACACAGGCAGGTGAAGGGATGTCATCTCACCATATATTGCTGAATAAAGGTTTAACCCCCAGATCAGTTAGTGTTTTTATAGCGTCAGGGTACCTGCTGTATATTACCTAACAGGTTTTAACCCCCTGATCACCCGGCTGGTGACCTCAGTTAGGTTTTAGCGTCAGTTAGGGTCTGCATCAGCCGCAGGCAGCATCAGATTAGTGCCAGTAGCGCTAACACCCACACACGCACCATACACCTCCCTTAGTAGTATAGTGTCAGAACAGATCAATATATTTGATCTGATCAGATCTATACTAGCGTCCCCAGTAGTTTAGGGTTCCCAAAAAAGCAGCGATAGCGGGTTCAGCCCAGATACCTGCTAGGACCTGCGTTTAGCCCCTCCGTCCAGCCCACCCAAGTGCAGTATGAATTGATCACTGTCACTTACAAAACAAAAAAAACTGCAGAATTCACAGTCAGGCCTGATCCCTGCAACCTCTAACAGTTTTTTTTGGTATCGTTTGAAGCAGTCGCTGACAATCAGGTGCTCTTTTTTTCACTAGTTGTACTAGTAAATTTAAAGGACACAATGTCAAATCGAAGGTACACTAGTGAAGAGGCCTACACATTTTTGAGCATGACAGATGAGAGTGAAAAGGATATCACCCATCTGTCAGATTCAGGCTCAGAATATGAACCGGTAGACAGCAGCAGCACCCTGACAGATAGCTCTGACGACGGAGTAGTGGTCCCTGCCAAGGTCAGGCATACCCAACCCCGTTCTTCTGCTGTTGTTGAGGTGCAAGAACCGCAGGGCTAATGTATGGAGCAGAGCGCCAGGACTTGATGGACTTGTGTCTTTTGTCAACCTCACCTACTATGTAACTACTAGTGCCGCTCATCCTTCTGGTGAACTGGCAAGCACCAGCGGCCTAGTGCATCCTTGCCGTAAATCCAGCACTGCAGTAACACTTGGTGACGTGGCGAGACCCATAAGTGCAGTTCAATCTGGTGCGGTGGCTAGCATAGCACAAGTAGTGTCCAGCAGCCACCAAGAAGACATGCCCGTCAAGCCCATAGTGACCTTGCCGCTGCATTTGCCAATCTGAATTGGGAGCCCACCACTTCTGCAGCGCCCGTACTTCCCCCATTCACTGGCCAACCAGGAATTCAGGTGGAAACAGTTGATTTTATGTCACTTGATTTTTATTCATTGTTTTTCACGGAAGATATCTATCTATGGTGGACCAAAGCAATTTGTATGCTGGTCAATTCATCACCTCTAATCCCCAGTTGGCCCTTGCCAGATATTGGAAACCTATTACAGTTTCCGAATTTAAGACCTTCCTCTGCCTATCCCTCCTCATGGGCATAACTAAAAAAAGTGAGTTGTGGTCATATTGGTCCACTGACCCAATTTATCATATGCCGTGTTTTCTGCCTCCATGACTAGGATGCGATACAAGCAGATCTTGCGGTTCATGCATTTTAATGACAATGAACTTTGTGGTCCTCAGGGTGACCCTGGATTTAAATTGGCTCTACAAAATTCGGTCCCTCGTAAACCACTTCAAACAACAGTTTGCAGCCTTGTTTATTCCCAATCAAGTTGTCTGCGTAGAGGATTCCCTGATTACATTTTCTGGCCGCTTGTCTATCAAAAAGTATCTCCCCAGCAAGCGTGCCAGATATGGGGTCAAGGTGTATAAACTCTGTGACAGGCAACAGATTATACTAATAGTTTTATGGTTTACGAGGGAAGAGATAATCACGTGGAACCAGAGAACTTCCCAGACTACATAGGGAGCGCTGGTAAAATTGTGTGGGATTTGGTGTCACCCTTATTCGGAAGAGGGTACCACTTGTACGTGGACAATTATTACACAAACGTGCCACTTTTAATCACCTTTTTGATTGTGGAATTGCCGCATGTGGCACTGTCTAATCGCCGGGGCTTCCCAGATGGGTTGTACAGTCCCGACTTAGACGGGGGGAGAGAGCCTGCTAGAGATGTAATAATTTGCTCGCAGTGAAGTGGAGGGATAATCGGAATGTTTTGCGACAGTCGAAATTCCAACGGCGACTGGTGTTGTGGAGAAACCCCTCTGTGTCCACGAATACAACCTTAACATGGAAGGGGTGGACATCAACGACCAGATGTTGGCGCCATCCGTAATTGCCCGTTAAGGCCAGATGCTGGTACAAAAAAGTGTCTGTATATTTATTCCAATTGGCTCGGCTGAATGCTTATATGCTATACAAAGCTTAAGGACAAACTGGATCCTTCCTCAAATTCCAGGAAGAGATCATCACAGCCCTTCTGTTTCCAGACGGTGCTGTGCCCCAACTTCCCAATGCAAATGCAGTGAGCCGGCTGCATTAGAGGCATTTCCCATATGTGCTCCCTGGTACCACTGCCCAAAGAACACCCCAAAGATGTGGTGTCTGCAGAAAACGCAGATTTAGGCATGACACTCGCTTTTATGGTCCCTCCTGTCCTGACCAACCTGGTTTCTGCATCAGTGACTGTTTCAAATGCTACCACACACCAGTGGAGTATTAGCATAGGGTACAGCACTACACAGTCCTAGGGCACACTTACACAGGGTCTCGAAAGATGAGATGGCCATCACATTTTGAGAGACTCTAAAACGTTTACAGTTACTGGAACGTTTACAGTTACAGTTTATATAAAAGTGTAAAAAAAAAAAAAAAAGCCCAAAAGTTGTCGTTTTATTTTTCTTCTTTCTCTATTGTTCTTTCTCTTATTTTCGCTCTCTATTGTCCGCTCTCTATTGTTAATGTATTTTAGAACTGTAATGTTTTATTTTTACTGCGTTTTATTGTATTTGCTTTGCAGGTATATACCATACCTGCAAAGCAAATACAATAAAACGCAGTAAAAATAAAACATACGGTTACTTACAGTTATACAGTAATGTTACTTTGTTTTATTGTTAACCATTATTTGCTTAGCAGGTAAGCCATTCAGCTGCAGCACGGGTTTATTTATTCTGACAGCAACAGTGTTTGCTCCCACAATACGTAAAGCCGTGACTCAAGCGCTGTAGGAGGTGATTTCACCACCACAGTTAAAAAAAGAGCATATATACCGAAGCATGGGGGCAGGGGTGGAGGGGCGATTTGCTTCTAACATTAGGGGCGGATTGCCCCCTATGCTTTGACATATATATTTTTAGGCACAGATTGCGATAAAAAATAGGTTGTTTTATTGTTACCTTTCGTTGCTTTTCAGGTACGCCATTCAGCTGCATCACTGATTTATTTATCTTGACAGCAACAGCATTTTCTCTCATGATATGTAAATCAGTGATGTAGAAGGTGATTTCACCACCACAGTTAAAAAAAAAAAAAAAAAAGGTGCATGTATGCCCATCATTAGAAGTGGGTGGATGAAGGGCGGTATTCTAATGGTGGGCATACCCACCGATCAATCTCTTTTTTTTGTTCAGCCCACAGGCTGCATGAAAAAAAGAACATTACAATATATGCCCAACAAGGACCAGCAATGTACTGGTATGTTGCTGATAAAGCAATCCTAGTGGCTAATTAGCCTCTAGACTGCTTTTACAAGCAGTGGGAGGGAACGACCCCCCTTGCCACCTTCCATGGTTTTCTAGTGGTTCCGCCAGCTGACCATAGAGCTGATCTTGGTGTGCTCAGATGCTTTGGGAGCAGAGGAGAGATGAACCCATTTTGCAAAGTAGACACCCCAAGGTATTTGCTAAGAGCCATTGTGAGTATTTTGCAGCTCTCATTTGTTTCTGAAAATGAAAAAAGAAAATGAAAATTTTCTTAAAATTTTCAAAACTTTGTGACAAAAAGTGAGATCTGCAAGACATGCCTCTCAGCAAATAGCTTGAGGCATGTTTTGCAGATCTTGCTTTTTTTAACAAAGTTTTGAAAATTTAAACTGAAAAAAAAAAAATTCCTTTGTTAATTTTTTATTTGCCATTTTTCAATCACCAGTGACAAAAAAATGTAATATTTAATGGGCTCTCAGCAATTTCCTTGGGATGTCTCTTAAATATGAGATCTGGGGTCAAAAAGACCTCAGATCTCATATTTACACTAACATGCAATAAAAAACAAAAAACTAAATTGTAGTCATTTAAAAAAAAAAAAAACATGGCCCTTTAAGATCTAAGGGCGGAAGTGACGTTTTGACGTTGCTTCTGCCCTGCAATGGTATGGAGACGGGTGGGGGCCATCTTCCCTCACTCGTCTCCATACTCAGGAAGGAAGCATCCGATCGCCTCCGCCCCTACCAACGACTCCGGTAAGTGACGGAGGACTCCTTACAGCGACGGCTCTACCGCCGCTGATCAAAGTGATCTTGCGGCGAATCCACCGCAAAGACGACTATTATGAGAAACCGACCGCCGCTGAAGAAGAGGATATCAGGGTTATGGCAGCTAGCTGCTGCCACAACAATGATATTCCTCTTCAAAGTTAAGACGTATATCGTCTTGCGGCAGTCCGGAAGTGGTTAATATATACAGTCCTTGTTATTCCATTTGTAGTAAAAAAAAAAAAAAACATTTTAAAAAGTAAGTTTAGTTTATTTACTTTACTATGCTGTATTTTAATAGTATGGATGTTTTATTAGAGTATAGTTTTAATTTTTCTTATTTGTACTAATTGCTGTTAATTTGGTGATTTTATTGCATCATTGTGCTTTGTTCTGTTCATTGTAATCTTGTGTTGTCTTTGTTGAATGTAGTTGTATCGCAATAATTTCCCTTTGGGATTAATATAGTATTCTGAATCTGAATTTCCATTTTTCCCAGAAAAAAACAAGGGAAAAAATAAAAATAAAAAAAATTCCCATGGCTTCAAAAACCTTCAGTCTTTAGAACCACTTTAATCTAGTAAACCGTGTCAAGATGAGAAATGGTCAGATTGGAATACATTAAAGTGGTTGTTAACCCACCTTCAGAAATGCAGTGTTTCATAAAAAAAAAAATACCTCCTTCACCATATCTCACGGCGGCTCCCAGCGCTCATTTAACCGGCTGTGTCTCCTCTCTGGCCGTCTGACAGAAGCAGCGGGAGGGGCCGCGATTCCCCCTCTAACATCAGTGGAACGCGAGGAGAGAGGAGACACGGCCGGTCACGTAATCGCCAGGAGCCACCGTGAGATACAGGGAAGGAGGTATTTTTTGTATAAAACATAGAGACAGGGGGGCGCTGCTTTAGGAGACAGAACGGATAGTATACAGATATATATGTTATTCCTGCAACAGGAGAGGGATGGGGCGTCACTGTCAATAGGTGACACACAGAGAGGGGAGGGTGGGTGGAGGACAGAGGAGACAGACACAGAAGAGCAGGCTGCGACTGACGAAGACATGTAAACTGACCACGGTGTCAGGGCTCAGCAGCCATGATTATTGTGGTCAGTTTACAGGAGGGAGGGGAGAAACTGGCAGGATCAACCAGGCTTTTTTAGGTGTTACAAGGGTTCAAATTACAAAGCACAAGCACTGTGCTGTATAAAATGCTCTAACGGAGCAGAATCCATCATTTTATTTTTTATTGGGTTAACAAACGCTTAAAGTTTTAGTTTTCTGTGCATAATCACAAGTCTCTTAGATATTACCTGCATGTAAAATATCTTCTTCCTTCATGGGAGCCATTATGTTTTCCTCTCAAAGGATTGTCCCACTCTATTCCTAGCCAAAGACCTAAAAAAATCATAACTTTATCAAGCATAACAATACTTAAAAAGAATGTGCAATCAAATAAATCCATAATTATAATCTTACAATTAATACATTGAAACAACACTTTACCATATGTGCTTCATCATTTCTAGACATGTAATGCGTAATAGTCACAAAATATATCCATTATAAAGCTCACTAAATGTATACATTTAGCACTGATGCAATCACATTATCCCCTTTTCTTAGAAACTTAGTACACAATACCTGAAAATCTTTACATTACGCCTAAAAAAATTACCCCCACCTCAGAAAACCTCTACCCTTTCCTGTGATCCATTAAGGAAAAAAAAAATCTCTTTCTAGTCTAGTCAAAATAAAAAAGTAAACTAAAATGAAGATAAATCAATAGTTGGTGTGACCATCCTTTGCCTTCAAAACAGCATCAATCCTAGGTATATTTACACACAGATTTTGAACAAACTCGGCAAGTAGGTTGATCCAAACATCTTGAATTACTAACCACAGATCTTCTGTGGATGTAGGCTGCCTCAAATCCTTTTGTCTCTTCATGTAATCCCAGACAGACTCAATAATGATAAGATTAGGGCTCTGTGGGAGTCAACCTATCACTTCCAGGACACACAGTACAAGAAATTCTTCTTGTGTTTAGCTATGAATGTTAAGTTATTTTTGGCATAAGTAGTCCTTGCTTCATGCCACGACCGACATCCCACTCTAGGTTTTTGGAGAGCCCCAACTGCGTGGCAGTTCCCGTTTCTGCCTTATTCTGCCCCCCCCCCACCCCAAACTACAACCCCCCTCTTTGAGCCCCATAATGGCGCATAGCTTGAAACTTTGAGACTCAGTACGGTATTCCGGCAAGTTTATGTCCCCGTTTCTTCCTCTCCCACTCCTGAATAATCCCTTTTGCGCCAGGGCTGGAGCAACCATATGTATTTTTGTGGTTATTTGTCTGCAGGTTTTCACAGGTTCGACATTTTCTCAGGTCCTGCACCTTTCCATCTTGAAGTAACAGAAAAAAAGCTGTGCGGAGTCCTTAATTATAAATAAAAAATATGTATATAAATTAGTGATATCAAAAATAATATCCATGTGACAAAATCAAAAAGTGATGTATGAATCAAATAAAGTTCAATAAAGCTTGAGTGACTTGTGTGAGATGATAACACCAACGCTGTGATCCGCCACCGAATGGATAATATGCTTACCAGAGGCAAGCTTTAAAAAGCTTGTAGTATAGTATTATCCTGATGTAAATCCACAGCGGGACCTCCACAATTGAACTGCACATTTCCACTTAGCAAAGACCAGTATCGACTGTGTATATTAGGATGGATCCACAGGTATACACTAATGAGGTGATTCAAACCAAGTATCTCCACACCTCCACTGCGGGAAATCTCAAGAGGTCCCAGACCCAAAGGTCCCAAATAAACCCTCAATGGAAATCGGGATAAATAGGAGTCGCTCTTCTGGGATCTCTCAGGCTGGGCTCTTGCAATTGCTTTCTAACGTTTTCCTTTGGGGTTTTCATGCAGCATCATGGCAGGGTCAAGGTACAAAATCAACTCTATTCCGCTCTCTCTGTCGGAAAACCCCAAAGGAGAACGTTAGAAAGCGATTGCAAGAGCCCAGCCTGAGAGATCCCAGAAGAGTGACTCCTATTTATCCAGATTTCCATTGAGGGTTTATTTGGGACCTTTGGGTCTGGGACCTCTTGAGATATTTTCCCGCAGTGGAGGTGTGGAGATACTTGGTTTGAATCACCTCATTAGTGTATACCTGTGGATCCATCCTAATATACACAGTCGATACTGGTCTTTGCTAAGTGGAAGTGTGCAGTTCAATTGTGGAGGTCCCGCTGTGGATTTACATCAGGATAATACTATACTACAAGCTTTTTAAAGCTTGCCTCTGGTAAGCATATTATCCATTCGGTGGCGGATCACAGCATTGGTGTTATCATCTCACACAAGTCACTCAAGCTTTATTGAACTTTATTTGATTTATACATCACTCAAGTCACTTTTTGATTTTGTCACATGGATTTTATTGGATATTATTTTTGATATCACTAATTTATATACATATTTTTATTTATAATTAAGGACTCAGCCCAGCTTTTTTTCTGTTACTTCTGTTTGGGTGTGTTATATCTCACATTGTTTAGCTGCTGCTACTTTTTTTCATTGTTATTTTATTTTGTTTAGATATTTGAGCGCGGTGTTTGCTTTACTATTTTCTTACCTTTCCATCTTGGTCTTTGATCCAAGAGATCTACAAAACTCCTTCCGCTAAATTTTATCGCTACATCCAATTACGCCACTGGATAGCCCCTCTCAGACCTCATGATACTTACCCATATCAGAAAACAGCCGTCCAACACTCCTGTCTGAACTCCCGGCACCATCTCCATAATATATTCCTCTCTCAACGCTAGCGGTGCCCTGACTCCACCCTGTGTGCTCAAGTGGGAATATGACCTTTTTCCCACTGATCCAGAAGATTGAAGCAAAGCCTGGTTTAGTATGGTGAAGTGCTCTTTTAATACCGTCATGATGGAGGCTGCCTACAAGGTCCACCTATTCAGAGATACAGAGACCGCTCTGAAACACACGCTAGATGGTGACACAGGGCCAGAGAACTAGAGCTGGTACTCCTGGAACACACAAAACATTGCTATATCAGACACAAACGGCTTTTTGAGTTTTGTGACAAAAATAGTCGCCTGTTGGCCTATCTAGTTAGACCTGACTATGAGCCATGCAACATCTCGAGAATCATGAACTCAGAAGGCATAGTAGTCGAACATAACAAAGAGATAATGGAAGCATTCGTCACACTTTACTCCACATTATACCCTACTAGAGCTCATTACATTATAGTGGAACTGGATGACTATCTGTCTGACATCTCACTTCCAAAATTACTGGATCACCAGGCCCTATTGCTTGACGCTCCTTTAACAACTGAGGAAATAGGGAAGGCCATACAGTCGTTCGCCAGAAATAAAACGCCAGCATTAGATGGATTCCCCATAGAGTGGTACATACGGTTAAGAGAATTACTAATCCCACACCTGCTTCCGGTATATAATTTTGACCTGAAGACGGGACAACTACCGCCCTCTATGTCAGAGGCACTGATTGTCCTCTTTCCTAAACCCCACAAGGACCATCTTCTCTGTGAATCGTATCGACCGATCTTGCTCATTAACTCAGATGTAAAGATTCTGGCCAAGGTGCTTGCCCAACGATTGAATACAGTCATTACTACTGTTATTGGTGTAGATCAGACTGGATTCATCCCTGGTGCGATCAACCTCCATAAATTTGTGCAAACTTTTTACCAATATGCAGGCAGTTCATGACACTGTTGGCTCTCGGGCCATTTTGCCTTAGATGCCCACAAGGCCTTTGACTCTGTCGAATGGCCATACCGTCTAGAAGTCCTAACTAAGTTTGGATTTGGCAACACCTTTATCAAATGGGTACAACTGCTATAAACCTACTGCTAAATTAAGAGTAAATGCATCCATATTCAATCCCTTTTTGATAAAGAGAGGCACCAGACAAAGGTGTCCTCTGTCGCCACTGCTGTTTGCTTTGGTGATAGAACCCCTTGCGGCACTGATGATTCAGCGGGGAGATTAGGGGACTGGCGATTGGGGGTCTGGAGGGTCTCCCTCATGCAACTACAGATAGTCCACACTTTTCGATACCTAGGGGTTTTGAACATCCCATCTCCTCTTATACAAAGATTAATTTGGATCAATTTAGGGAGATAGAGTCAATAATTACCAATTTTATCTGGAGGGGAGGTGCAGTTCGGATTGCAAAACACACCTTACAACTACCCACTCTGGAAGGGGGTCTGGCACTAATACATTGAATGTCACTTAGGGGGAGAGAAGGTCTGAATGTCCCGGATCGCCTGGGGGAGAGAAGGTCTGAATGTCCTGGCAATGACCCTATGGATTTACCTGTTACCACCCAATGCACACGCCACATACTCACCAAATGCCCCGCTCTGGGGGAACCCATGTCTAACAGAACTTTTCCGTAGAGCGGATGGGGGATTCTGGTTTCAGATAACATGTTCCGTTCCTTCACGGAATTTCATAGAGACTTTGGTCTCCCCCACAAAGCCTATTTCCAATATCTGCAGATACGTCACACAGTTCGGTCTCCGAAATATAGATGGTCAACTTACTCCGCCAAAACGTCCATTGACTGATTCTTCTCACACCAATCTTTTTTCTACATACTACAAATCTCTACTATATTCCACGACCAACAGGCTTTGCACCATTGAAAACAAATGGCGTTCTGACATACCTGAGCTGACGGAGAATATCTGGAGGGAAGTTTTTCCCCTCCAGGTTCATCTCCTCCCGTGACAAGGTGATCCAAACAAAATTGTTGTACAGGTCCTATTTCACACCTTGTTTACTGTATAGACTACACAGATTGCCCTCTCCACTGTGCTCTCGATGCGGCGTGGCTGATGGTACATTTTTTTATTTAATGTGGGAATTTACTGCTATAAGTTCTGGTCAGTGGTCACGACCTTTATTAGCTACATAGCTTAGATGATCAACATCTGTAACCCCCTATGCCTGTTAGGATATATTGTTAATGAAGATCTAAAAATGTACAGTTCTTTATACGCATAGTACTGTTTTATGCCCATGCACTGGAAATCTCAATCCTCGTTCACTATAGCTTTCTGGTTCACCATTGTCAATCACGCCATACCATTGTACAAGTTGAAGTATGAAGCTAAAGGATGCCCAAAAAAATTCTCTAAGATTTGGAACTCTTGGGTCAGCTCAGATAGGACTATACCACCTACTCCTTGATATACAGAATAAGGCTATAATCCCAAATTATGTGGAATGTATGCATGTCCTTGAACTCTCTATGGCAGTGTTTCATAACTCCAGTTCTCAAGGCGCCCCAACAGGTCATGTTTTCAGGATTTCCCTCAGATGAAACAGCTGTGGTAATTACTAAGGCAGTGAAACTGATCAAATCACCTGTGCAAAATAATGGAAAGCCTGAAAACATGACCTGTTGGGGCGCCTTGAGGACTGGAGTTGAGAAACACTGCTATGGGTTGAACTATGCCGAACAGTGATATCCCTCTGTGTTTACTGACTGGATGCCAGATAATATTTTATTTTATTACGGTTGGAGAGCGGTTCGCTCCAAATGTATATATGTGTATTTGTTTGTTGTGTATTAAAAATAAAAATGTTTACCTTTAAAAAAAAAAAAAGAAGAAGCACAGCACCCATTCCAGTCGAGGAAGCGTCCACTTCAATAAAAATGATATCCCCAGGGTCAGGTTGCCTCAATTAAAGGTCCAGAAACAAAGGCCTGTTTCAAATCGTGAAACGCAGAGACAGCTTCAGGGGGCCACTCCTTGGTGAAAGCAATAATAGGCGCAACAATGGAAGAGTAATTCCTAATGAACTGCCTGTAATAATAAGTGAACCCAAGAAAGCGCTGTGGGGCCTTGAGGCCAGCAGGAAGACGCCAGTTGGTAATGGCTGTGTTGCTATGGGCATTTGTATAGTGACTTTATTGCAATAATATAGAGTTTTAGATTTAGTAACAGCATATGTCTACAAAGGCCTCTTCCACCTCCATTGATATGTAAATAAACCAGATAGAGGAAGTTGGTGTTTACAGGAAGTGGGTGGGGGAGGCATGGAGAGGGTTTGAAAGAGACATGTGTTTTGAGAGAGAGGGACAGTTGGTGTTTGGAAGGACAAAGGACAAGATGGTACCAGAACTGGAGAACGTTGGAGACGCTTTTGTGAGTTGGACTTTGAACAAGGAACTATGAAGGACATCTTAACCCCTAAGTTGAGTAATTGTTTTAGTTTACCTAATGTGTACATATTATACATGCTTATATGTGAAGCTATAAGTTGTGATGTATTGTATTGTTCATCCTACAGTTTGTATGTGCAGATTTTTCCCTGTTTAGTAAAGCATTAATACACTTCAGAAGTCTAGGTTTCCTTGGTTTTACCACAAGAACTTAATAGATAAACGCAGGCATAACATTTTGGGGGCTCGCCCGAGATATACATTTGGGGGCTCGGCTGTTATTTGTGCTAAAATTTCAACTGAAGCAGACCTGTTTTATATTGTGTGTTTTGTTGCTTGTGCTGGGGGAAAAATGCTGCGTACACTGTTTAGGAGGAGTAAGGCTGCAAAGATTTCTGGTGTCCAGGAGGACTTGAAGGCGTGCACCCTTCCTATCTGGGCCAGAAATAGTCAGTGGATGCCTGTTGCAAAAGAGCTAGCTAGATATGCGTCTCCTTTGAACAGAGCTTGGGGGGATGGTGTCTGTGATCTTTCCTCAGATTTTAGTCTCAAAAGTTTTGGGTTCAGTAAGGGAGAGATGCGGGCAGTTGCTGTGTTTGGTTTGCACTTCCTGCATGCTCTACATATTGAATCTGAAAAGAGGGAAAAGGCGGAATTAGAAAGAGATTTACTGAAGGAGCAGCTTACAGTGGCATCCAAGTGTTTGGAAGAAACTGCAAGCAAGGAAAAAGATTTAGAAAGGAGGGTAATCAAAGTTAAACCTGCAGTGGCTTTGAAGTGTGTTCAAACCCCTGTAGGCCGAGCTGAAGATTTGAATGAGCGGTGTGCAGCCCTCATGACCAAGTCTAATGATGCCCTAACAAAGGACAAAGGCCCAAAGCCTGTAAGCAGAAGTAGGACATGTGCCACTGTTACTTCTCATAACCGGGAAGCAGAGGATTTGATCAGCTCAAATGACCGAGTTGAGTCAGATACAAGGAAGGCAAGGCCTATGATCTCCAGGAGACACATGTGGATTGATTTACTTAAGGTGGGGGTCCCTAGAGAGGAAATAGATGGGATTCCTACACCAGCATTGTTTAAGAAGTGGAAGCAAATGGTTGGGAATGGTAGATTTAGTCACATTAAGTGTTTCTGTTGCCATAAAATGGGGCATTTTGCAAAAATGTGCCATGCTGTGAAGGCTGAACAACAGCAGGCCTGTGTGCTTCCCAGGACAGCACGGAGAGACATGCAAGTTTATTCGTTACGTTGGAAGTCAATGCCTTTCCGTGAAAGTATTTCAAGGCAACAGTGGGCACCCTACAATAGTTTTGCAGTTAGAAATGGGCAGATAGAGAAATGTGAGCAGTGAGCTATGTTTTTTGGCACAGTTGGAAGGAACATATAATCTGCTTTGTCTCTTACTCTTTTCAGGTATTGAGCATCGAGAGGTGGAGCAGGCAGAGCAGATGACCATACTGGATGGGAGGAGACAGACAAGAAGAGAGCCTGAGAAAAGGTGGCTGAATTGGAGTGGACTTCCATCTGAGCATTTTCCTTATGACCAAGAAGAAAAGAGACTTTTCATCTGGGACTTTCTTTACAAACTGCCAAAAGACATTGTTAACCCTGCTCAAAAGTCAGCCTTCCAGGGACAAACCAATCGTCTGACCGCCCACAAGATGGGGTCGAAAGGGAATTTGTTCCTCCCATTTATACGGGGGGTTTATTTTGCCCTTTCCTGGACAAAAGGCTTGAAGAAGTTTCCTATATTATCCTATAAAGTCAAGAGGTGGTATGTGTTGCTATGGGCATTTGTATAGTGACTTTATTGCAATAATATAGAGTTTTAGATTTAGTAACAGCATATGTCTACAAAGGCCTCTTCCACCTCCATTGATATGTAAATAAACCAGATAGAGGAAGTTGGTGTTTACAGGAAGTGGGTGGGGGAGGCATGGAGAGGGTTTGAAAGAGACATGTGTTTTGAGAGAGAGGGACAGTTGGTGTTTGGAAGGACAAAGGACAAGATGGTACCAGAACTGGAGAACGTTGGAGACGCTTTTGTGAGTTGGACTTTGAACAAGGAACTATGAAGGACATCTTAACCCCTAAGTTGAGTAATTGTTTTAGTTTACCTAATGTGTACATATTATACATGCTTATATGTGAAGCTATAAGTTGTGATGTATTGTATTGTTCATCCTACAGTTTGTATGTGCAGATTTTTCCCTGTTTAGTAAAGCATTAATACACTTCAGAAGTCTAGGTTTCCTTGGTTTTACCACAAGAACTTAATAGATAAACGCAGGCATAACAATGGCCGAGACCTTTCCAGGATCCATACGAAGACCGAAGCTAGAGACAAAGCATCCCGGAAACAGGACCTCAGGACATTCAAAAGAACATTTCTCCAGATTGGCGTACAGATAGATTTCTCAATAGCGCAAGAATGTCATCCAGATAGATGACAACAAATTGATGAAAGCAGATCCCTGAAGATTTTGTTAAAGTTTTGGAACACAGCTGGGGTATTACATAATCCAAAGGGCACAACCAAGTATTCGTAATGCCCATCTCTAGCGTTAAACGCAGTTTTCCATTCATCACCCTCCTGTATTCAGATCAGATTATATGCACCCCTGAGATCCAACTTAGTAAAAATGGAGGCACCTTTCAATCTGTCGAATAGTTGAGATATTAAGGGTAAGGTGTGTCTATTTTTTATTGTCACTGCATTTAAGCCTAGATAGTCAATGCAGGGTCTTAAAAGTACCATCCTTTTTGGCAACAAAAATAAACCCTGCTCCTGCAGGCGATGAAGATTTCCAGATAAATCCTTTCTCTAAATTTCCACAACATACCATGGCCTGGGTCTCTGGGATGGATAGGGGGTAGAGACGAACCCTGGGCAGACTTGCTCTGGGAACAAGGTCAATGGCACAGTCAAAGGACCTGTGAGGAGGAAGCACATCAGCAGATTTTGTGACGGATCCTTTTCCTCACTCCGCTGAGTGCTTCCGTCAGTAACACTGCTTCCTCCAATCTGACCCTCAGAGATATATTATTATTATAGCTGCATTGAATACAAGTCTAGCCGAAAATATCTTATAGAATCTTGAACTGCTTTATTGGACAGAATACAGCCTTTTTATACACATTTGACACAAGGGGTTAGATAATGAGGTAGGGCTGCTCATGGAGACTCCCCCCTCCCCTATAGCAACAACTTAAAAGACAAATCACATAATTAACATGTTAATTAAGACAAAGTGCCCCCCCCCCCCCCCCCCCCCCCCCCCTAACAAATCACATAATTAACATGTTAATTAACACAGCATTTAAGGCAGGCTAGGTGACCAGACAGTCCGTCTCCAGATCAGCTCTTTCAAGGATTGTGTATTATTCAAAATTAACATCCAAGAATACAGTCTCTCAAAAATTTAACAAAAAAAGATTAATATAGCAATACCAAAAAACAGGGTGAATGTGGACAGAAAAAGGTCCTTGCAGCCAGTGCCCGTGACAGTGCCCCCCCCCCCCCCCCCCATCGTCCCATAGTCCGGCAGACCCAACTAGATCCACCACGGGTCAGCTTGGGGCTGTCTGGGAGAGTCTTATAGTTCAGTTTGCCGGGAAAGTCCATCAGCGTTTCCATTCTGCTTTCCTGGCCGATACTGGATGGTAAAATTGTAAGGCTGCAGGGCCAAGCTCCATCGTAACAAACGTCCATTATCCCCGGAGACCCGATTAAGCCAGCATAATGGATTTTGGTCGGTGAGCACCGTAAAAGATCGTCCGTAGAGATAAGATTGGAATTTCTTGAGAGCCCACACCAGCGCCAAACACTCCTTCTCCATGGCTGCATAACCGACTTCCCTGGGTAGCAGCTTCCGACTGATGTAGGCCACTGGGTACTCCCTGCCATCAGGTCCTACTTGGCTTAATACTGCCCCCAGCCCGAATGTAGAGGCATCTGTGTGGATACAAAAACGTTTGGTTGGGTCAGGGGCAGCTAGAACAGGAGCTGAAGTTAGTGCATTCTTTAATCGTTGGAAGGCAGCTTCACACTCGGGGGACCACAGTACCTGTTGGGGAAGGCGCTTCTTAGTTAGGTCTGTCAGGGGCTTAGCGATGGAACTATATTGCGGGACAAACTTCCTATAGTACCCAGCTGTGCCAAGGAATGCCAGGACCTGGGTTTTAGTACGGGGGGTCGGCCACTTGGCAACTACCTCAATCTTAGCAGGCTCGGGTCATTGTTGTCTACTGCCTACTCGATGTCCAAGGTATTGTACCTTGGACATCCCTATGCTGCATTTCTCTGGCTTAAGGGTTAGTCCTGCAGCCTTGATGCGGTCTAACACGACACCCAGGTGAACCAGATGGTCCTCCCAGGTATCACTGTAGATCGCCATGTCGTCCAGATATGCACAAGCATAGTCCTGGAGGCCATTGAGGAGTTGGTCTACCATCCTCTGGAAAGTTGCCGATGCATTCTTCATTCCAAATGGCATTACTTTAGACTGGTATAGGCCAAATGGGGTAACGCTGATTTTGGAATAGATTTCGCATCCAGAGGAATTTGGCAATACCCTTTGCATAGGTCGAGGGTTGTCAGGAATTTTCCCCGAGCAATGCGATCCAACAGATCATCCACCCGGGGCATAGGGTAAGCGTCAGTGGTGGTGCACTCATTTAATCTGTGGTAGTCTACGCAGAAGCAAGTCATGCCACCCCGCTTCGGTACAAGGACCACCGGGGAAGCCCAGGGGCTGCTGGATGGCTCAATAACTCCCAACTCAAGCATCTCCTTAATCTCATGATGCATTCCCTCTCACTGCGTCAGGTATCCGGTAAGCCGCATGTCTTAGTGGCAATTGTCCCGGGGTCTCCACTCGGTGCACTGCCATAGTAGTGTACCCAGGGACTGTGGAGAACATTTCCCTTCTCTGACCAAGGACCTGCCTAGCTTGTTCTCTCTGCGTTGGCCCAGCTGGTCGTCAATCTTTATGGTCTCTATCCCTGCAGTAATCCTATTTAGCTCCGGGAGCACCAGCAGGGGAAGATTCTCACAATCTTCCACAGCTGGAGCACATATAGTGGCTACCTCTCCTGATCTTTCCCAGTATGCTTTTAACATGTTCACATGAAAGGTCTCTTTCATCCGAACATTTAGCCACTAGGTAGGTCATGTCACAGAGCTTTGCCACAACCGGGTAAGGTCCCTGCCAAGTGGCCTGTAACTTGTCCTGCTTGGTTGGCCTGAGGGCAAGAACCTTCTGCCCAACCTCCAGAGTGTGGTTCCGAGCAGTACGATTGTACCATAGTTTTCGCCACTTTTGGGCAGCCCGAAGGTTCTCTTGGACAGTGTCCGTGAGCTCCTTCAGTCTGTCCCTAAACTCAAGAACGTATGCTACAATAGAGGACCCTTGGGGATCAATTTCCCCTTCCCAGTGGGCTCTGACTAGATCTAGGGGCCCCCTGATCCGCCTCCCATACAGTAACTCAAAACGGGGAGAACCCGGTAGATTCCTGCGGCACCTCCCGATAAGCAAAGGGAAGGTGTGGCAGATACCTCTCCCAATCCCTGAGAGGTTGCAAATGTCCTAAGCAGCTGTTTCAGTGTTCCATTGAACCTCTAACACAGTCCGTTGGTCTGGGGGTGATAAGGAGAGCTCTGTAGGGGCTTTATCCCACAGAGCCTCCATAACTGCTGAGTGACCTCAGCAGTGAACTGGGTCCCCTGGTCTCAGATGATTTCCCGAGGGAAACCCACCCTGGCAAAGATCCGGAGCAAGGCATCAGCCACGGTTTCTGCGTGGATATTTGCCAGGGGAATAGCCTCCGGGTACCGGGTGTAATCCACCACAGTAAGGATATATTTCTTCCTAGAAGGACTAGGTCGGGGCAATGGTCCAACCAGGTCTACGGCAACTCGACTAAAGGGTTCATCAATGATCGGTAAAGGGTGTAGGGGAGCTTTCAGTGGGCCTCTATGCTTACCCACCCGCTGGCATGTGTCACAGGTCCAGCAATACTGTCGGACATCCCCTGTAATCCCTGGCCAAAAAAACGACTGAGTCAGACAGTGGAGGGTCCAGGACATCCCCAGGTGTCAGGCTAAGGGTATGTCATGCCCAATGCGCAGCAGGTCATGCCGATATTTCTGCGGCACAACCAGCTGCCCTTGGGTGGATGGGAGGCTGTCTTTCCCTCAGTAACCCGCTCCCCCTCCAACCCCCCAGGGTCCAATCCTGCTCTTTCCCTATATCTAGCTAGGGAAGAGTCGCTGAGAGTTGTCTGAGCAAAGTCTTGGGGAGAAGCCCAAGTCGGGGTAGGAATAGCTGGGGTAGTACAGTCTAGGTCAGGGGTGACAGGTCTTACCTGGGTCCCATCCTTGAGGGAGCGCACCTCCATCCGGACTTGCTGGCGGGTGGTAACAGGGCAGGCTTCCGGGGATACATCCGGGGAGAAGGCTGAATTTAAACGTCCCAAATCGTTGCCCAACAAAACTTCTGCAGGTAAGTTCTGCATTATTCCAACTTCCACTTCTTTGGCCCCCAAACCCCAATCAATGTGAACACTGGCAGTGAGGACCCGCATAACATTTCCCCCGGGGATATCTTCTGGGACTGTATCAGGGTAATAGTAGCTCACGTGTCCTGCAGTCCCTGGGCAGCCCGACCATTAATCCACACGGCTTGTCAATGGTGCAAATGATTATCCGTAGCGGCAGCTTGCACAGGGTCTGCCTCATGTAGAATTCCAATATTCTCCTCACTTGGGTAAGTCACATCTCTCTCCAGACAGTGTGCGGCAGCCCGAGCAGGTCCAAGGGGCCTGTTGTTCCACGCGTCCTGGGAAACATTCTACGGACAATACCTCCTAACATGCCCTGCTTGGTTGCATCAGTAGCAGAGGTCCCCTTTCCCTCGTGAAGATGGTAGCTGAGTGGGACCAGAGATCGAAGGCTGGTGTGGAGGGGCAACGCTCCGTGGAATATTGGGGACAGGCCAAGCTGGGGTCTTAGGCTCTGGTTGTACAGTCCGCCTTGAATCCACGTATTGGTCAGCTAGGGTGGCAGCTTCATGTACTGTGACTGGCTGCCGATCCTTTACCCAGTCTCTAACCTCAGGTGGGGTATGATCATAGAATTGTTCCAGGAGGATTAGCTGGAGTGCATCTGCGATGGTAACAGCTTGGCCCCCAACCATCCAACTCTCCGCTGCTCGGGTCATTTGATGAGCCCGATCTGTGTAATGTTCTCTCTCCTTTCGGCGGAGGTTGCGAAACCTCAAATGGTGTACCTCTGGAGTAATGCCGAAACGAGCCAATAGTCTTACTTTTACCCGATCATAGTCTTGGCTGATCTCGTCTGGGACATTATTGTACGCCTCTGCAGCCCTTCCTGTGAGCCGGCTGAAAAGGAGCGTGACCCAATCTGCTTTGACACCTTGGAGACCGCATTGCCGCTCAAACATTTGCAGGTAAACATCCATCTCATCTTCCCCATCTGGAAACATTCGGAAGGCGGCTTTTTGCGGGCCACTGGAGCTTCCCGGTTGAACATAACTGACGCTCCTTGTTCCCACTGGAGTTCAGCCATTAGCAGCTGGGACACCTATCGTAACACTTGACTGATAACCTCCTGCTGGGGGTGAGTACCATACAAGGCCAGTTGACACTGGACGTCACGCTGGAACTCTGTCGCCTCTGAGGTATGTGCTGGTGGGTTGCTGGCCTGGTCGATCTTCATTAGTTCGGTGATGAGTCGCTTTGTTTTTGTTGCTGGAGACTTTTCCACGGGCTTCCAAGAGATCCTTCAAGGTGCTGCGCTTGAGTCTGGCGTATTGATGTTCCATCAGCTGTTAGGAGCAGGGGGTCCCTGAGGTGGTTTGGGTGTGCCTAGGCAAGAGGAAGCATCCCACAGCTTGCCACCAATTGTGACGGATACTTTTCCTCACTCCGCTGAGTGCTTCCGTCAGTAATACTGCTTCCTCCAATCTGACCCTCAGAGAGATATATTATTATAGCTGCATTGAATACAGGTCTAGCCTGAAATAGCTTGTAGAATCTTGAACTGCTTTATTGGACAGAATACAGCCTTTTTATACACATTTGACACATGGGGTTAGATAATGAGGTAGGTCTCCATGGACTCCCCCCTCCCCTATAGCAACAACTTAAAAGACAAATCACATAATTAACATGTTAATTAACCCAGCACTTAAGGCAGCCTAGGTGATCAGACAGTCCATCTCCAGATCAGCTCTTTTAAGGATTGTGTATTGTTCAAAATTAACATCCAAGAAAACAGTCTCTCAAAAATGTAACAAAAACAGATTAATATAGCAATACCAAAAAACAGGGTGAATGTGGACAGAAAAAAGTCCTTGCAGCCAGTGCCCGTGACAGATTTTTTACAGAACACATCCCGGAAATCGCTATATGGAGCGAGAAGAGCAGAGAATAAAGGTTCATGGAAGATGCAGTTCTCCAGCCCATAAAACTGCCAGCGGCTCTGGAATCCGGATAAGCCAAGACTGAATGAGAGGAAACGCCATGAAGGAACACAGAAAGAAGGAGACGAGAAGGTTTTATTTCCAGGTCCAATACTTCACCTTCCAGATGTATTAGACCCGAGGGTTTCCCAGACGAATTGAGCATGTGTCATTAAAATTACCTTTGCCCCCACAATAGAGACACAGGCCCAGAGTTCTGCGCCTAGCAAGTTCCTTAGGAGATAGCCTGGTCCAGCCCAGCTGCATAGGTTCTCAGCTGGCAGTGTATGCTCCATGGGTCAAAGAGAGGGGAGCTAAGGCCGACTAAGAACCAAGGAGTGCTGGCATCTCTTTTCTAGTGTTCTCTCCTGAAAACGAATATCGATCTGGTTAGACAAGGAGATGACATCGTCTAGATAAGCGGGGATGGTTCCTCCCGTTAATTCGTCCTTCACTCTGTCAGAGAGGCCATGTAAAATGGTTGTGACTAAGGCCTCATTGTTCCAGCTAAGCTCAGCTTGAAGAGACACGGCTTGGTTCCTCAAAGATATTCCAAACGTTTTTCAAGAAATTAGACAGGCTGGAAACCACTGGATCATCGTTCTCCCACAGAGGGGCAGCCCAGGCTAAAGCCTTGCCTGACAGGAGGTAAATATTATAGGCTACCTTTGCCCAATCAGACGGGAAGTTTTCTGGCTGGAGTTCAAAACGAATGGTACACTGGCTAAGGAACCGCCTGCTGGCCTTGGAGTCTCCAGAGTAACAGGTAGGAGCTGGTAAATGCAAAGGGTTAGTGGCTGTGACTGACCGGAACAGATACGGCAGCAAATTGCGGTTCAGGTTGTTAAACTGGGGGTCCTAAAGAGGCCAGAAGCTGTTCAAAGCGGTAAGACAAATTCTGAAGGAATCACAGCACCTGGGTCTGGTTAGATTCCTGGGTCTCGAGTCTGTGGACTATGCCCTGCAGCTGATCATCGGCAGGTAGCGGAACATCAGCCAGACCCGTGGCCCGAGCAAACTGCCAGGTCCCCTGAGGCCAGGTGCACACCACTGGGGTCAGGAGCGTACCGCTAAGCTTGTGGACCTTACGGCTGAGTGCTGCGGATGGAGCTCTGGGTGGTTCAGGAAAGCAGATCCACCTGAGCACTAACACAGATCGAACGGGGAGCTAGAGCATAAAATTCCTCCGGGGCGCGGAGTCTAAAAGCCAGCAAAATTTCACCAGAGCCTCTGATGGTGAGGATGGACTTCGCTGCTGCTGACTCCACGTCGTGGCCCCCAGGGTCTCCCAGCTCACACTCACAGCAGGCTCTGGAGGATGGAGAGGAAGCAGCAGTGCAGGGCAACAAGGAATTGTGGGAAGGACAAGCCAAGGGTCGGGGTAACAAGCAGACAGGGATGGTCAGGAGAACACGCAAAAGGTCGGGGTAACAAGCAAACAGGGTTAATCAAAAGAACAAGCCAAAGTTGGGGTAACAAGCAGACATGGATAGTCCGGAGAACAAGCCAAAGTCGGTACACAGAATCAAGCGTAGAGTACACAGCAAGAAACACACAGTGAAGCTTAAACACACTATTACTCGGGCAAAGCTGGCTTGCAGTGTACAGTGTTAAATTGTGACACCTGTTAAGAGGCTTGGGTGGAGCCATGCTGAGAGAAGATTAAACATGCAGATGTGAGAGCGCGGTCCCTAAGCTGATACACAGACCAGAGGTAAGCAGACAGACAGGGCATGAAACATTACTGCATTCATTACAAGGAGTATGTGTCACGTACCTCGTGGCTGAGCCTGACATGCAGAAGGAGGCCTCTCGTACAGCCCTGACTCGAGAACCACTGATGTTGCAACAGAAGTCGTGGGAGTGAGGTACAGGTGCCCATATGATCTCTCCCCTGGATGAAAAGGTGTTAGATTTGTTCACCAAAGTTGAACGGTAAGCTGGAACTCAAGACAGCAGGCAGCGGACCTCTGGTTGGCAGATATCGACAGCAGTAGTAGCAACTGGATGCGTGGTTGGACAAGCCAGGACAGTAACAAACAGCAGATGCAGGCATAGACAGTAAAGGAAGGATCGTCAGGAGACAGGCAGGGTTCGGTAACAGGATCAGGCAGGTATCAGGAGGCAGAGAAAAGTCTGTAACAAGCCAAGTTAAAAGGTAGGTAGCGATCAAGCAGAGTCAAGGGCAAGCTGGGTCAAACATAGGAATCAACAGGATCAGATGCAAGGAACATAGGAACAGCTGCAGATCAAACAGCTAAAGACTAGTGCAGCTTCTGCACTCATATAGGCCGTTGGGCGACAGCGTGACGGCTACTGCGCGCATGCACACATCGTGCGATCGTTTGTGCGCTCTAGCGCACGTCTGTTCACAGCTGTTTGGGTACCAGCCAGTCTGCACACTCCTGTGCGTATCAGGGTTAGTGCAGAATGTTCCTGACAGTCTGTTTAGGCCCCTTATATTTCACCAAAGAACCCTCCAGAAGCATTGTAAAAAAAAAAAAAAAAAAAAAGTTAATCTAAACACAGCCAATGCTCCTAATTTGACAGATATTCAGGTGTGGGAGTGTGCCCTGAATACACACTGTCTGTTTGCGTACACATGAACCAACATGGGTATGAAAATATGGCAATATTGTAAAATTCATCAAAAGTCTTTTTTTGAAAGTATCCTCAAAAAGTCCTTTTTAAAATATCGCAGCAGCGCTTATTGTCCTTATTAGAAGGCGGACATTGCCCATAAAAAAAATTAAATAAGAATACAGAAAATATATGATGAACCAATCACAATCTGATGAGCAGGGTATTTAGAAAATCTCTTATGTGATTTGCAGTTTAAAGCTTCCACCAGAAAATTTCACCCAGATTTTCACCACGTGCGGTCAAATCTCCCCTTTGGGGATACACTCACCAGAACCCAGATATTTAAAAGCCTTTCAATATTTCCACAGTAAACCAGCTCCTCCACTGTACATCTCCTTTCAACCTCTAGGAGTCAGAGTTGTTAAGCTCAGGTTCCCAGCATATGTGAAAGAATAATATGCATATAGCGTAGTACAGTATTGACAGATTTAGCGAGTAAAAAAGGCCCACACCCCCTAGTACATAAATGCGTACCACAAATCAATTACATGAAGCATTAAGAAAAGAGTCCGCCGAAACAAGCACCAAGCGTCCGTTGTATAGAACAGCGGTCCGCTTCCTGGTCACCTGGTACAGCTGGAGCGTCACTTACGGTAGGTCACGACACTGACGCGTTTCGTCATATCCTGACTTCGTCTGAGGGCCTGACCTACCTCCCGGAAGCCAGCATTTATCTGTGCCCTGTTATGTGCCCAATCAAGACACAGATTTTTTGACACACAGCTACAGCGCGCAATCGGAGCCGACGCCTCCGTTGTCCACTGCATGTAATGTCCAGCTGGTATAAATGTCAGCACTATAACAGTAACATTATGCAATCCGCAAACCAATGTACATACTCCGCTTTCTGACAAGCAGTTAAATCTTTATGCATATAAATAATACCAAAGCCTTTTTTACTTAATCAGCTCGATATGTATGTAGAAACAGAGTCATATGATCGCTGGCAGAAGCAGGTAATCCACCACCACTATGCATACAATCATCACAGATGCATATACCCCTGAGCCTCCACCTCCAGGTGCATCGTGTAACAATTGCAGCATATCTCAATAGTAGATGGGACCCGTTATACAAGTTAATGATTATAGCCCGCTTTGCTTCAATTCGATCCACACGAGATGATCGGTCAGACAACTGTCTCCCCGTGTGAGGTCATTATTTGCAATATTGATAATTCCGTATTTTTTTTGGAAGTATAATACATGTGCAAATACCTTTACTTCAATAATGATCCCATATACAGGTCATACCAATCACTCCATAAAAATTATTATCACTCCATAAAAATGATATTGGTAAGATATATATTGTTTATATATATATATATATATATATATATATATATATATATATATATATATATATATATATATATATATATATATATATATATATATTATTATTTTTTTTTTTTTTTTTTTTTTTCATAGGTAAAGATAGGCATAAAATTATGCATAAAATTATATGGATATGCCTGCATCATGTTTCAATTTGAAGTGTAATGACACATTATGGTCTTTATAACCAATTTTAATATTATGGATATGCTCTGCGATCCTTATGCGTAATTTTCTTTTTGTACGGCCGAAATAGATGAGTCCACAGGGGCATTTCAATGCATAGACCACATGTGTACTATGGCACGTGATAATTTTATCACCAAAGCTAAAATTATACGCGAGGTTGTGGATCCACCAAAGCGTCCACCCACCTTCTGGGATCAGAATGGATTCTATGCATGCAGAAAATGTAAAGCATGTAGGGAAGTGGCGAGACCCATTAGAGCATTAGAAAAGTTTTCCTCTCCAGCGAACGATCAAGTCTTTTCCATTAAACAATTCATCGCGTGCAACAGTACACATGTGGTCTATGCATTGAAATGCCTCTGTGTACTCAGTTATATCGGTTGTACAAAGAAAATTACGCATAAGGATCGCAGAGCATATCCATAATATTAAAATTGGTTATAAAGACCATAATGTGTCATTACACTTCAAATTGAAACATGATATGGATGCAACCGGCTTGTAATTTTGGGTGGTTGAGCAAATTCAATCACACTGGAGGGGTACAAATATGATCCGGGAACTGTCTAAACGCGAAACACAGTGGATTTTTTCTGTAGATGTATTAACACCCAGAGGCCTGAATGTTGAATTGGATATCAACTGTTTTATTAGTGATACTTAACAGCCACTAAACAATTTCTTTTCCCTCTACGTTTTTGAAAAAATACCCGTAATAAATGAATGTCAATATATGACGGTATGATGACAGGGGCTACAATATGAGATTATATATATTTATTACACACACACACACACACACACACACACACATTTCTAATTAATCTTATATTTTTTACAATGCTTGATGACGACTTTATTATATATACTTTTTTATATATGTATACACATATGCGTATATAATTTTTAATTAAAGATTACATTTTTTAATATTGAATTGAATTTTATAACAAAACTATTTTTTTAATTGATTTGACATTGCGGCATATCCATATAATTTTATAATTTTATGCATAATTTTATGCCTATCTTTACCTATGAATTTTGTATGAATTAATATATATATATATATATATATATATATATATATATATATATATATTGTTTCTATCTTACCAATATAATTTTTATGGACTGATTATTTTTATGGAGTGACTGTTATGACCTGTATATGGGATCATTATTGAAGTAAAAGTATTTATTTGCAACTGCATTATACTTCCAAAAAAAAAAACACGGGGAGACGGTCGTCTGACCGATCATCTAGTGTGGATCGAATTGAAGCAAAGCGGGCTATAATCATTAACTTGTATAACGGGTCCCATCTACTATTGAGATATGCTGCAATTGTTACACGATGCACCTGGAGGTGGAGGCTCAGGGGTATATGCATCTGTGATGATTGTATGCATAGTGGTGGTGGATTACCTGCCAGCGATCATATGACTGTTTCTACATACATATCGAGCCGATTAAGTAAAAAAGGCTTTGGTATTATTTATACGCATAAAGATTTAACTGCTTTTCAGAAAGCGGAGTATGTACATTGGTTTGCGGACTGCACAATGTGTATGTTACTGTTATAGTGCTGACATTTATACCAGCTGGACATTACATGCAGTGGACAACGGAGGCATCAGCTCCGATTGCGCGCTGTAGCTGTGTGTCAAAAAATCTGTGTCTTAATTGGGCACATAACAGGGCACAGATAAAAGCTGGCTTCCGGGAGGTAGGTCACACCCTCAGATGAAATCAGGATATGACGAAACGCGTCAGTGTCGTGACCTACCGGAAGCGACGCCTGCGCCTCAACGTGCGCTCCAGCTGTACCAGGTGACCAGGAAGCAGACCGCTGTTCTATACAACGGGCGTTCGGCGCTTGTTCCGGTGGACGCTGTCGTTTACAAGGCACAGTGCACTTTTCTTAATGCTTCATGTAATTGATTTGTGGTACGCATTTATGTACTAGGGGGGTGTGTTTTTTTTTTTACTCAATAAACCTGTCAAAACTGTACTACGCTATATGCATATTATTCTTTTACATATGCTGGGAACCTGAGCTTAACAACTCTGACACCTAGAGGTTGAAAGGAGACGTACAGTTGAGGAGCTGGTTTACTGTGGAAATATCGAAAGGCTTTTAAATATCTGGGTTCTGGTGAGTGTATCCCCAAAGGGGAGATTTGACCGCACGTGGTGAAAATCTGGGTGAAATTTTCTGGTGGAAGCTTTAAACTGCAAATCACATAAGAGACTTTCTAAATACCCTGCTCATCAGATTGTGATTGGTTCATCATATATTTTCTGTATTTTTATTTTTTTATGGGCAATGTCCGCCTTCTAATATTTTAGGAGGGGTGGGCCTAAGGGCAGTTTTATGGTTACATCCTCTTTGTACATATATTACCCAATAAAGGTTTTAACCCCCTGATTGCCTCCTAGTTAACCCTAGTTAACCCTTTCACCTTTCAACCCTTTTCATAGTGTTTGAACAGATCAAGATCTTTGATATGATCAGATCTATACTAGTGTCCCTAGTAGTTTAGGGTAGAGGTCGACCGATATATCGGACGATATTTGTCCTTTTTTAAGAAATCATCATCGGCCGATTTATGTGCAAGAATCGGCCGATTACCTCTCTTTCCCACACTCCACTGACAGTTTCAAAACACTGAGCGGCTCTGTGCTCAGTGTGTGAAACTGATTTGCAACTGAATGCAGAGAGAGGAGCTGTCAGAATTCAGCGTGATGTCGGGGGTGAGCGGGACCCAGATATCAAACACCAGGCAAAGAGTTGGGATCTGGGCAGGCTGCTACGTGTATGTGGCCCCACCCACTTTCTTAAGCAGCCCAATCATTGGCTGGTGTTTGATAGCTGCAGGGCCCCATCCACCCCGACATACGCTGAATTCTGACAGCTGGTCTCTGCATTCAGTTACATATAGTGTAACTGAAACTGACAAATCGGATCAGTGTGAAACCTGCCAGTGCCACCTGACAATCAGTGCCAACTGCCAGTGCCACCGGTCAGTGCCACCTGCCAGTGCCAACCAGTGCCACCTGCCTGTGCCAATCAGTGCCACCTGCCAAAAAAAGAAAAAAATCAGCTTAAAATATCAGCCGCAAAAATCGTCATCATATAAATCGGCCATTAGTCGGCCCGATTTCTAAATATTGGCATCGGCCAGAGAAAAACCCATATCGTCGCCCTCTAGTTTAGGGTTCCCAAAAATGATAGCAAGATCAGCCCAGATACCTGCTAGCACCTGCTTTTAGCCCCTCCACCCAGCCCAGCCCACCCAAGTGCAGTATCAATCACAGTCACTTACAAAACACAACATGCATAACTGCAGCGTTCGCGGAGTCAGGCCTGATCACTGCAAACACTAATGCCCCGTACACAGGAGCAGAATTTCCGTCGGTAAAAATCTTGGATGGTTTTTCCGACGGAATTACGCTCAAGCTTGGCTTGCATATACACGGTCACACAAAAGTTCTCTGAACTTTTAACCATCAAGAACGCAGTGACGTACAACACTACGACGAGCCGAGAAAATGAAGTTTAATGCTTCCGAGCATGCGTAGGAATTTTGCGTGTCGGAATTGGTACAGATGATCGGAATTTTCGTTTGGAACTTTTTCCGACCGAAAAATAGATAACCTGCTCTCAGCAAGCAAAAGTCCGATGGAGCAAACACACGGTCGGAATTTCTGACCAAAAGCTCACATCTGACTTTTGCTGGCAGAATTTCCATTCGTGTGTATGGGGCATAACAGTTTTTTTGGTAGCGATGGAAGCAGTCACTGACAACCAGTTGCTCTTTTTTTGCCTGTGAGTCGCACTAATTGTACCTGTAAATTTAGAGGCCAAAATGTCCAAAACAGAATACGAACCTGTAGACAGCATCAGCACCCTGACAGATAGCTCTGACGACGGAGTAGTGGTCCCTGCTAAGGTTAGGCGTACCCGACCCTGTTGTTGTTCTGTTGTTGAGGTCCAAGAACCGCAGGGCCCTCGTATGGAGCAGAGAGCCAGTACTGGTGCCGCTCATCCTTCTGGTGAACTACCAAGCACCAGCCGCCTAGTACACCCTGGTCATACATCTAGCACTGCAGTATCACGTGGTTACGTGTTCAAGCTGGTGCGGTGGCTAGCACAAGCAGTGTCCCGCAGCCACCAAGACGACAAACACAGGCCCGTCAAGCCAATAGTGCCCTTTCTGATGCATTTGCCAATCCTAATGGGAGCCCACCACTTCTGCAGCACCCGTACTTCCCCCATTCACTGGCCAACCCGGAATTCAGGTGGAAACTGGTGGAATTGATTTTACGTCACTTTTTATTTGTTGTTTTTTCACAGAAGATCTCTATAGATCTATTGTGGACCAAAGCAATTTGTATGCTGGTCAATCCATTGCCGCTAATCCCCAGTTGACCCTTGCCAGAGATTGGAAACTTATTACAGTTTTTCAAATTTAAGGCCTTTCTGGGCCTATCCCTCCTCATGGGCATAACTAAAAAAAACTGAGTTGCGATCATATAAGTCCACTGACCCAATTTACCATATGCCCGTGTTCTCTGCATCCATGACCAGAGCTAGATACAAGCAGATCTTGCGGTTCATGCATTTTAAAAAAGGACAATGAACTCTGTCTTTCTCGGGCTGACCCTGAATTTGATCAGCTCCACAAAATCTGTCCCCTCATAAACCACTTCAACCAACAATTTGCAGCTTTGTTTACTCCCGATCAAGTTGTCTGCGTTGATGAGTCCCTGATTCAATTTTCTGGCCGCTTTTCTTACAAACAGTATCTTCCCAGCAAGAGTGCCAAATATGGGGTCAAGATGTATAAGCTCTGTGACAGGGCAACAGGCTATACATGTAGTTTTATGGTTTACGAGAGAAAAGATAGACAGAGCCAGAGCCCAGACTACATAGGGAGCGCTGGCAAGATTGTGTGGGACTTGATGTCACCCTTATTCGGAAAGGGGTACCACTTGTACGTGGACAATTATTACACAAGCGTGCCACTCTTTAGTCACTTGTTTGATCATGAAATAGGCGCATGTGGCACCGTGCAATCTAATCACCAGGGCTTACCCAAGCGGCTTGTAGAGTCCCGACTTAGACTGGGGGAGAGAGCCTGCTTGAGAAGTAATTTGCTTGCAGTGAAGTGGAGGGAATAATCGGAAAGTTTTTGTTCTGTCCTCCCTTCACGTAGATATGACAGTCCAAATTCCAACGGAGACTGGTGTTGTGGAGAAACCCCTCTGTATCCACAAATACAACCTTAATACCGGAGGGGTGGACCTCAACGACCAGTTGATTGCGCCGTACTTAATTGCCCATAAGGCCAGACGCTGGTACAAAAAAGTGTCTGTATACTTTTTCCAATTGGCTCTGCTGAACGCTCATGTGCTAAACAAAGACGAACTGGATCCTTCCTTAAATCCCAGGAAGAGATCATCACAGCCCTTCTGTTTCCAGACAGTGCTGTGGCCCAACTTCCCAATCCAAATGCAGTGAGCCGGCTGCATGAGAGGCATTTTCTGTATGTCCTCCCTGGTACCCCTACCAAATGATCACCCCAAAGATGTAGTGTCTGTAGCAAGTGCGGATATAGGCATGACAACTGCTATTATTGTCCCTCCTGTCCTGGCCAACCTGGTCTTTGCATCTGTGAATGTTTTGAATGCTACCAGACACTAGAGGAGTATTAGCATAAGGTACAGCATGGCACAGTCTAGGATACACTTTCACATGGTCTCTATCACATTTTGAGAGACCCGAACCTGGAACCGTTATGCCACGTACATAGATCGCACATTCCGACAACAAAATCCATGGGATTTTTTCAGACGGATGTTGGCTCAAACTTGTCTTGCATACACACGGTCACACAATGTTGTCGGAAATTACGAACGTCAAGAACGTGGTGACGTACAACACGTACGACGGCACTAGAAAGAGGAAGTTCAATACCAAGTGTGCCACCCTTTGGGCTCCTTCTGCTATCCTCGTGTTAGTAGAAGTTTGGTGACAGACAATTTGCGCTTTTCAGCCTCACGCTTTTCCGATCATTACTGCTCTTCAGTTTGTGCTTGTGGGTTCGCATTTATATTACGTATTTGGTTTTCAATGCGTTCTTGTCCGTTCGTTTCTGATTTTCAGCTCCGGCTTTTCTGTTTTTCAGTGCTTTTTGTTAGTTCGTTCTGACCAGCCGACCGTTTTGAAGCCATGAGGACCCTCACCCCGGACCAGAGGGTTTATAACTACCGTCTGGCCAGAGCCAGAAGAGTGGTGGAGAACGCGGTCAGGATAATGGCCAGCCGGTTCTGTCTATTCCTTACGCCAATCAACATGGCAGAATACAAACTTAACCATATAATCCTTGCATGCCGCATTTTACACAACTTTTTAAGGAGAAATTCAATGAACTATGTTGCCTCAGTTGGGCCTTAGGCCGGACTTCAAGAAGAAACCCTGACAGCGCTTGAAGCTGGTCATCCTGGATTGCCCCCCCCCCCCAAACTGCCCGAGAAGCAAGACAAAAATATCTGGAGTATTTTGCGGGTAGGGTGGCCATTGATATGCCAGAAACTGTTTAAGAAACATTTTTTTTAATTTTTTTTACTTAAACTGAAAGGATAATTCCTTTGCTTTGCTGCTTGGGTTTCTTTTAGCTGTCTCCTAGGTTTTCCAATGGGCTTTTCTTTTTGGCCATTTTTGTCAATAGTGCAAATGTAATTTATTTGATACATGAGGTGACAATCTCTTCTTCAGCAAACGATTATTATTTTGTGGGTCTGCTACGGTTTTTGTTGTTAATGTATGTAATACATTACTGATAAAAAAAAAAGTCACAAAAGAGTCACAAAAATGGCACGATTGTGTCAAATTATAAAGCACTGTGGGAGTTATTTACTAAAGGAAAATCCACTTTGCACTCCAAGTGCACTGCAAAACTGCACTTGTAGTGCAAAGTGAATTTGCCTTTAGTAAATAACCCCCATTTCAGTGTAAACACCAACTTACTCCAAAAAATGATATTGAGCATTGAAAGAAGCAGCCACACATTGTTGAATAGAAAACGTTTTACTCTGTGCACATTCGCATGTGTGTTAGAAAAGGGTTTTTGAACCAACCAACATATTTTAGTAATAACATTTATTTTGGACAGTACAAATATCCTTTTTTGTGTTCAAACGGGCATGTTTAAAACCATAAAACAATACACAACTCAGGAACTTACAAAGTTCAACTTTGACAAAGTGAAGTCAATATCAGACATTAGTATGTCCAAACTGTGTTGATATTGCCTTCATCAGATGGGGTGATGTCACCCCTATGAAAGCCAAATTTTGAAGATGCACACAAATTGAGAGTCAAAATGGGGATTTCCCTCCTGATACCATGCCTAATGTCAACATGTGCTAGCTCCCATCATGGGGGATCAATGGACGTGTTTCGGGGGTACAACCCCTTTCTCTCAGCTACCATAGTTGCGAGGAAGGGGTTGCACCCCCAATACCTTGATATGCCGTGATGGCAGATAGCACATAGTTACCATATATACTCGAGTATAAGCCAACCCGAATATAAGCCGAGGCACCTAATTTTACCACAAAAAAACTGGAAAACTTATTGACTCAAGTATAAGCCTAGGGCGAGAAATGCGCAGCTATTGTAAATGGAAAAGAGGGTCAACAATGCCGATTTGCAGCCTCACTGTGTCCATTTGCATGCCTCACTGTGCCCATTTGCAGCCATAGGTCCCCTGAACTTCAAACTTGGTAGTTAAGGGTTCCTAGATGCCCACTAGCTGCAGCCAAAATTTGAGGTCTCTGGACCCAAAGGGTCCCGAAATGACATTGCTGCAGATGGACACAGTTGACCAACTTTGGGGCCCTGCATCTCGGGGCCACTTAGTGCTAGGAACCCCACTTTTGTATATGTTGTAATGTTTATTCCACTGGGTTTTCACACCAAATATGGGGTTCCTAGCACCAAGTGGCCCCAAGAAACGGGTCCGCAAATTCGGGTCGGAAAATTACATTTTTTGCTGCAGAAAAGTGCTTGACTCCAGTATAAGCAGAGGGGGGCACTTTCAGCACAAAAAAATGTGCTGAAAAACTCAGCTTATACTCGAGTATATATGGTACATAGTAGGTGAGGTTGAAAAAAGACACAAGTCCAACCTATGTGTGTGATTATATGTCAGTATTACATTGTATATCCCTGTATGTTGCGGTCGTTCAGGTGCTTATCGAATAGTTTTTTGAAACTATCAATGCCCCCCTGCTGAGACCACTGCCTGTGGAAGCGAATTCCACATCCTTGCCGCTCTTACAGTAAAGAATCCTCTACGTAGTTTAAGGTTAAATCTCTTTTCTTCTCATTTTAATGAGTGGCCACGAGTCTTGTTAAACTCCCTTTTGCAAAAAAGTTTTATCCCTATTGTGGGATCACCAGTATGATATTTGTATATTGAAATCATATCCCCTCTCAAACGTCTCTTCTCCAGAGAGAATAAGTTCAGTGCTCGCAACCTTTCCTCATAACGAATATCCTCCAAACCCTTTATTAGCTTTGTAGCCCTTCTTTGTACTCGTTCCATTTCCAATACATCCTTCCTGAGGATTGGTGCCCAGAACTGGACAGCATACTCCAGGTGCGGCCGGACCAGTCTTGTAGAGCGGGAGAATTATGGTTTTATCTCTGGAGTTGGTCCCCTTTTTAATGCATGCCAATATTCAGTTTGCTTTGTTAGCAGCAGCTTGGCATTGCATCCCATTACTGAGCCTATCATCTACTAGGACCTCCAGGTCCTTTTCCATCCTAGATTCCCCCCAGAGGTTCTCCCCCCCAGTGTATAGATTGCATTCATATTTTTGCCACCCAAATGCATTATTTTACATTTTTCTACACTGAACCTCATTTGCCATGTAGTTGCCCACCCCATTAATTTGTTCAGATCTTTTTGCAAGGTTTCCACATCCTGCGGAGAAGTTATTGCCTTGCCTATCTTAGTATCGTCCGCAAATACAGAGATTGAACTGTTTACCCCATCCTCCAGATCGTTTATGAACAAATTAAATAGGATTGGTCCCAGCACAGAACCCTGGGGGACCCCACTACCCACCCCTGACCATTCTGAGTATTCCCCATTTATCACCACCCTCTAAACTCGCCCTTGTTGCCAGTTTTCAATCCATGTACTCACCCTATGGTCCATGCCAACGGACCTTATTTTGTACAGTAAACGTTTATGGGGAACCGTGTGAAAATGCTTTTGCAAAATCCAGATACACCACGTCTTCGAGCCTTCCTTTATCTAGCTAGCAACTCACCTCCTCAAAGAAGGTTAGTAGATTGGTTTGGCAAGAACGATTCTTCATAAATCCATGCTGATTACTGCGAATGATACTGTTCTCATTACTAAAATCTTGTATATAGTTCCTTATCATCCCCTCCAAGAGTTTACATACTATTGATGTTAGGCTAACTGGTCTGTAACTCCCAGGGATGTATTTTGGGCCCTTTTTAAATATTGGTGCTACATTGGCTTTTCTCCAATCACCTGGTACCATTCCAGTCAGTAGACTGTCAGTAAAAATTAGGAACAATGGTCTGGCAATTTCTTGACCAAGTTCCCCAAGTACCCTCGGGTGCAAGCCATCTGGTCCCGGTGATTTATTAATGTTAAGTTTCCCAAGTCCAATTTTAATTCTGTCCTCTGTTAACCATGGAGGTGCTTCCTGTGATGTGTCATGAGGATAAACACTGCAGTTTTGGTTACTGAAGCCCCCCTGATTCCCTCGTGAAGACTGAGGAGAAGAATAAATTCAATACCTTCGCCATCTCCCCATCCGTTGTAACCAGATGTCCTTTCTCATTCTTTATGGGGCCAATATGGTCTGTCCTTCTTTTTTACTGTTTACATACTTAAAGAATTTCTTGGGATTTTTTTTGCTCTCCTCCGCTATGTGTCTTTCATGTTCTATCTTAGTCGTCCTTATTGCACCCTTACATTTCTTGTTGCATTCTTTATACAGTCTGAATGCTGAGGATGATCCCTCAACCTTGTATTTTTTGAAGGCCTTCTCCTGTTGACACACTGTGTGCATCTTCAAAATTTTGTAGAAAAGTTAGAAAAAGAGAAACTATTTTAGAAATGTTGGTGTTTTTTCGATTCAGCCGAAAACATCAATGATGTTTTTGAGTCTTTTTTTCCACATCATTGAGGTCTTCCTTGATCTTCTGTAAATCCTGATTGCACACCATGATCTCCCCAATGAGGACTTGTGCACTTGTGAAATTAGATTCTTCTTCCACAACATCCACATCACCTAAAAAACGAAAAACAAAAAAAACAAACACACCATGTATTATAAATATGAGGGCACCCATCTATTACCTGAAGCTGTGGTCTCAGACACTAACCGGTCACTATTTCGCCCACTTCATGAACCTCTCCTTCCTCCACATCCTGAGGTTGTGGTGACTTCCCCTTCACGACCCTGAAACTTGCCATTTTATACTGTACAACAGTAAAGAAAAGCACATGGAGCAGCACGAACGTAATAAGAAAAATAGGAACACACAAAATACTTTTTTGCAGCACTCTCTTGATTCTTCTGTACTGATCCTGCTCCCTCAATTTGGAGGTCTGACCATCATTTCCTCAGTTGATCCTTGGATCGCCGTACCCCTTCTGCAGACTTTTCACAGCTTTAGGCATGATCTTGGCTTTTCTCACATTTGGGTTTGGGTACGGTCCATACTTCCCATCATAGTCGGCCCTCTTGAAGATGTCCACCATCTCCACCATCTTTATAAAGGCCATATTGGAGGCCTTAAATATCCTCCGAGATCGGGACGTTTGTGGCTCCAGGCTTTCCTCGTCGTCGTTGCTGCTGTCTGCATACACTTGTTGTCTCTCTGCCATGTGCTCTCCCACTGCACCGAAAGACATGGGGCGGAAAATAGACTAGAAAGAACGTCAGGGGCAGACGGAGCTTCACGCATTGCGTACGTACGATCTGTGAGAGGAGGAAGGTGCATTGGAAGCACCGTTCGTTTGAACGAAGGTACAATTTCAACTTGGTGCATCAGTGGCCTATACTGCTTATAGATTGAGGCCTATATTGGGACAAGATTAGGAGAGTTTGCCCTGACATTAGGGTTTGTCTTGTGTTGTGTCTTGCGGATAAAATGGATATATTGAATGATCAGGACTTTATCCCCATATTCATTGATATGTACAGGGAGATGCCCTGTCTGTGGCAGGTAAACCCACCCTTTTATAACAATAAACCAAAGAGGAAGGCAGCGCTGGATCAATTGCTGGAATTTGTGAAGCCGGTGATCCCCACAGCAGACATCCCCTATTTGAATGCCCTAATTGGTGGCATGAGGGGCACTTATAATAGGGAGCGCAAGAAGGTCCAGGATTCCCAGAGATCTGGAGTTGCAGCAGATGACATAAATAATGGAATAAATAACAAGAAAAAAAAATTACCCTTGTACTTGTAGGTGAACGCAATCGCCGCTCTAGTGTTATATGAAAACAGCAATTGCACCATGCATGTGAGTTATCACTGCAAATATCAGATCGAGGGTAGTAATTTTAGCAGTAGACCTCCTCTGTAAATCTAAAGTGGTAATCTGTAAAGGCTTTCAACCACTTCCCGACCGGCGCACGACGATGTATGTCGGCAGAATGGCACGGACAGGCATAAGGGCGTACAGGTACGTCCCTTTGAATTTGCCGCCGTGCCATTGCGCGTGCTGGTCGGGACCTCCGTGAGTCTGATGGCGGGATACCCGCGATCGTCTCACGGGGAGGAAGAAAGGGGAGATGCTGATGTAAACAGCATCTCCCCATTCTGCCTAGCAACAAGTGACACTGATCTCTGCTCCCTGTGATTGGAGCAGAGATCAGTGATCTGTAAAACACAGCCACGCCCCCCACAGTTAGCAACACGCCCCTAGGACACACCTAAGCCCTACACAGCCACCTCCTGGTTAACCCCTTCACTGCCAGTGTCATTTACACAGGAATCAGTGCATTTGTATAGCACCGATTGCTGTATAAATGACAATGGTCCCAGAAATGTGTCAAAAATGTCCGATGTGTCCGCCATAATGTCGCAGTAACAATAAAAATCGCTGATACTTATTATAGCAAAAAGTAAAAAATAATGTGTTTTTTTCAAAATTGTCACTTTTTTTGTTTATAGCGCAAAAAATAAAAACTGCAGGGGTGATCAAATACCACCAAAAGAAAGCTCTATTTATGGGGAAAAAAGGACACCAATTTTGTTTGGGAGCCCTGTCGCACGACCGCGCAATTGTCAGTTAAAGCGATACAGTGCCGAATCGCAAAAAAGGGGCCTGGTCCTTTAGCTGCAAATTGGTCCGGGGCTTAAGTGGTTAATATACAGAATGTCAGATCAGGGTGGGAATAAAACCAATCCACCACTGTATCAAGTTTCTATGGGATAGTACTCTAGGCCCTGGAGAGGGGGGTTTAGGGGAAGGGGTATGGGATATTAGAGTTACAATTTAAACTATGGTCCCCGGGGGGGGGGGCGTGTCCAAGATGGCAACGGGAGTTGACGTGTTTTGGCTCCGCTCCGCCGTCCGTAACGAAAATCCTTCACTACCGCGGTGCCCGGAGCTCATCCCCTGCCGCACCAGCTTAATCTTGGCCCCTGGCAGTGCCTGCTCATGCCCGGATACAGAAGAGCAGGAACAGCGTGTCGACAGAGCCATAAACGACCCGGGACCGCACAGCACACTGTGGAGAAGGCCACAGCCATCCCTGCTAGCATGTCAGCACAGGGAGAGGAGGGGAGTCACGAGGCTGCAGCTCCTCAGGCCCACCCAGAGCACACAGCACTCCTGGAAGCTATTAATGGATGTAAAACGGCCCTTACAGAGAAAATAGACAGTGTGTACATTGAACTGGGTCTGATCAGGAGAGATATTGATGCCTTCAGGGGGCAGAGTGACAGAGGTAGAGAACCGTGTGTCTGCAGCTGAGGATGTGCAGAGGGAACATGCAACTGACCTCCATTCACTAAAGATCAGAGTCAAACATTTAGAATTGCGTGCTGAAGATGCGGAAAACCGCAACAGACGCAACAATTTGCGGGTTATTGGACTACTTGAGGGGGCTGAGGGGAATGACACTACTTTATTCAGAGAGCAGCTGCTGCGATTCTTCTTGCCTCGTGCTTCCTTCTACCCTCAGTTTGTTGTGGCGCGGGCCCACAGGATTCCTACAATCAGAGGTCCACAAGGGGCTCCCCCACGTACATTCATTTTCAAATTGCTGAATTACCGGGATCGGGGATCTTATCCTGAGGGAGGCCAGAAGTTGGGGGATCTAAAGTTCAAGAATGCTAAGCTCCTTATATTTCCGGATTACTCCATTGAGACACAGCGTCAGAGGAAATCATTTGACCATGTGCGCTCCCGTCTCCGTGCCAAAAACCTAAAGAATAGCAGACTTCGGGTTCAAGATGGAGATCGAGTGCGATTCTTCACATCACCTGAGGAGGCGTCTTCCTGGCTTGACACACTCCGTGTGGGATGAAGCAAGTACAGTATCTACAGTTCTATGTTGGAATCTATTCTTACGTATTGAGCACTTATAGTCTGGCCTTTCCTGATGTTTGTTCGTAATCCTCCCTTTGACACTGGAACTACGGTGGAGATGGCAATCCCCCCTCCCTCCCCCCTTAACCAACCCTCTTCCTTCCCCTGCAAGGGGTGAGGGGGACATAGTATCCGGTATCCCAATGCAGAGGGGAACGCTAGATGGGTTTTTCAGCTGCAGCCCCCCTCCCACTCCCCCATCCTTTTGCCATACACAGGGAACACTATATCCAAGCCAGAAGTTCATACTAACACTTTATTCTCCTCTCAGGGAAATTTTTAGGTATATATACCAAGTTTTGTACCCCCAGCTGGATGGGAGACCAGCAACTTGAACATAATCCGGACGACCCAAGCTGCTTTTCTTCATATCACCTGAAGAGGCGTCCTCCTGGCTCAACACAATCCGTGCAGGACGCAGCAAGTATAAACCCTACAGTCCCTTGTTGTAACTAGCTCCTCCATGCTGAACATCCACATTAGGCTTTCTGGCTTTAATCGTTGTTTGCATATACTATACCCCTCAGGCACTGGGAACCCAGTGAACATGACGCCCTTTCCCCACTTTGCCTGCATTGCCATTTGCTGGGGATCATTGTCCACGCTAGAAACCCAAGGTCTTTTTTTTTTGTGTTTATTTTCCTTTTTGCTCACACAGGCACATTTTTGCTATCTACCCACCTAAGTTAATATTTGTACCCCCAGCTTGCTGGGAGACCAGCACCACATATATCATCCGGACGACCCTAAATGTTATGGGGTCAGCAGACTTATGACTAGTAAGCCTCTTGTACACATTACCCCCGAAACATGACTGCTTGCCGTGTGGTTATTGGGAAGGAAAGCCACCCACAGTTCTTGGGGGTGTTGTTTTGTTATTGGTTCTGTTTTTGCTTTATTGCTTACTATGTGAATGCATATCTGACACAGTCACCTGGACCTATAATGCCACTGCTCTTTAAGGGCTACTTTATCTATGCGATGTGGTTCTCTGCTTGTGCTCCATCCGGGTCGGGCTTATCCCCTGAATACTCTCCGATATTGATTAACTTGACGGTGGAATGGCATCGCTAACAATTATTTCATGAAACACCAGGGGCCTTAACTCCCCAGTGAAGAGGTCACTGGTGTTTCAGTTTTTGAAGTCCCACAACACCCATATCTGCGTTCTCCAGGAGACCAACCTAGTGGGGAGAAAGACTCGTATGAGGCGTACACACGGTCAGAATTTCCGATGGAAACAGTCCGATGGGAGCTTTTCAACGGATTTTCCGATCGTGTGTATGCAGGTCTTTTTCTGTCGGAATTTCTGACGGACTTTGGATTGAGAACCTGTTCTCAATTTTCCGACGGAAAACCTTTCTATCGGATTTTCTGATCGTGTGTATGCAATTCCGACACATAAAATTCTGCCGCATGCTCGGAAACAATTTGACGCATGCTCTGAAGCATTAAACTTCCCTTCTATAGTGCTGTCGAACGTGTTTTATGCCGCTGTGTTACAGACCGTCGGAATTTGGTGTGACCGTGTGTAGGCAAGACAGTTTGAGCAAAATTCCGTCGGAATTCCGACGGGAAAACCATCAGAGCTTTTTCCGACGAGAATTCCGACCGTGTGTCGGAATTAGTCTTAAAAAACCCTGGGTTGGCCACCAGTACAATTCAACATATTCCAACTTTGCCAGGGGGGTCACTATACTCGTACGCAAATCCCTGCCGTTTAAACTTCTGGGGCTGGTGCTTGACCCGGATGGACGATACATTATAATGCATGCTATGGTGGAGGATCTGGAGATCGTGATTGTGGGTGTCTATATTCCTCCCCCTGCCACAGTCAAATTTCTCCATAAGTTGGGCCCCATTCTTGCTAATTATGGTACAGACAACCTGCTATTCATGGGGGACTTCTATATGACTTGCGACACTAGCCCAATTTCCGAACCCCCTGACACTCCAGACTGACGCGGTTGAAAGGCTGCTTATTGCTAAACTTATGGACAAATACTTGTCCTCCCTCTACTTTTATCTCTCCATTGCACATATGATGTCCCTGACGAAAGTCTTTAACAAATGGAAGGCTGACTTCCCGGACCTGACTGAGGAGAGCTGGGAAGACATAGCCTCCGATTACACTACAAAAATGATCTCAGCAAAAGATTGTTTCATCCAAATTAAGTTCCTGCATAGGGCTTACTACACCCCTGTGAGACTAGCTAGCATATACCCTGGAACGAGTGCTCTCTGCCCCAGGTGTGGTTCATCTCCTGGTACGTTCTTCCATGTGGTATGGTCGTGCCCTGCGCTACCTCTGTACTGGGAAAGCGTGCTAGAAGTCTTGGGCACCTTAGGTGATTGGTCCCTTAGTATGGACCCGTCTTGACACTGCTTGGGCATATGGAGAACATTAAAGCCTCAAGGCATGAAAAACTATTTCTGTTCTATGCCCTGTATTATGCCCTGTATTATGCTAGGAGAGAGATTCTCCTCAAATGGAAGCAGTCCACCCCCCCCCACGCAGCATATGTGGAGAGCCACGATAAATGCTGTCTTACCACTGTACAAGCTTACGTACGAGAGTAGAAATTGCCCTAAAAATTTTGATAAGGTCTGGTCCCAAAGGGTTGATGCACGTGGATAAGGGAACCTTGGGCAATTCTGTTGTTCCTTAGAGTAATCTCCTGGCTATGGATAAGAATGCTACTCTATTATGTGCCTAAGTAGACCCCCCTCTTCCCCCCCCCCACCCCTACGCCCCTCCCTTTCTCTCCCCCCCCCCTCCGTTTTGATCCTGATCCGAAGATATTGTTAGATATATTAACAGTGTTATTCCCAAGTGTCAAAATTTACTATGATCAAGGATCTCCAACTGTACCTTAAATAATACCTCAGACCTCTATGACCTTATATTCAATTGATGTCCATGAAATGTGTCAATGTCAACTTTTTATATTTTCAAATAAAAAAAACTTTATACTGTTAAACTATGGTCCCCCACAGTGGCAGGGGGAATGGAGGGACTGGAGGGAACCCTACAAACCCCCTATGCCAGTTTTCCAGACCAGCAGGGGTAGTTGGAACAGGAACCCACAAGAAGGAGAGGGTGTAGAGGGGGCAAAAAGAAAACGCGAAAAACCACTTCAGCCCCGGACCAATTGGCAGCCAAAGGACCAGGCCCCTTTTTGCGATTCGGCACTGCGTCGATTTAACTGACAATTGCGCGGTCGTGCGACGTGGCTCCCAAACAAAATTGGCGTCCTTTTTTCCCCACAAATAGAGCTTTCTTTTGGTGGTATTTGATTGCCCCTGCGGTTTTTATTTTTTGCGCTATAAACAAAAATAGAGCGACAATTTTGAAAACAATGCAATATTTTTTGCTTTTTGCTATAATAAATATCCCCAAAAAATATATAAAAAACATTTTTTTTTCCTCAGTTTAGGCCGATACGTATTCTTCTACATATTTTTGGCAACAAAAAAAAAAAAAAATCGCAATTAGCGATTATTGATTGGTTTGCGCAAAAGTTATAGCGTTTACAAAATAGGGGATAGTTTTATAGCATTTTTATTAATATTTTTTTTTTTTTTACTAGTAATGGTGGCGATCAGCGATTTTTATTGTGACTGCGACATTATGGCGGACACATCGGACATTTTTGACACATTTTTAGGACCATTGTCATTTATATAGCAATCAATGCTATTTAAATGCATTGATTCCCATATAAATGACAGTTGTAGTGAAAGAGTTAACCACTAGGGGGAGGGGAGGGGTTATGGGCTGTGACGTGTGTTGTGTTTTTTACATTAGGGGGCGGGGCTGACATCTGACGTCATTGATCGGCTTTCCCGATGACCGGGAACAGCCAATCAATGGACAGGCAGAGTAGGAAGTGCGGGGAGAGGTTTGTTTACACATACCTCTCCCCGTTCTTCAGCTCCGTGACCCGATCGCAGGACACCAGCGGCGATCGGGTCCGCTGGTCCCGCGGCGTGGTCACGGAGCTCCCGACCGGGTCGCGAGCGCGCCGCTGGCGGCGCGCACGCGACCCACAAGCAGGCATTTAAAGGATCACGTACAGGTACGTGATTTTGCCTGCCCGTGCCATTCTGCTGACTTATATATGCAGTGGGCGGTCGGGAAGCGGTTAACTGATGATGTTTTTACACAGGAGGAGCTATTAGTACTAGACAAAGGAATTAAATATGCACCAAGTAGAACGTTCAATCAGTTTGAAGCGTTTATAGATCTACATAAATTTGTTAGGAAACTTAATCTAAAGAAACATTTTTTTGGAAAAAGGAGAGAACAGTTCAGAAAAGTACAATATATATATATATATATATATATATATATATATATATATATATATATATATATATATAATAAATATATTCATATAAAATATATATATAATATATATATATATACACACACATAGTTCACTACACACATAGTTCACTCAGAAATAAGTCCACATTCAACCCCAAACCCAGTACTAACCAACATATTGATGTGTTTAAGAAAATAGTGGAGAAAGAAATTAAAAATATAAAATCAGATACACCTAAAAGAACAGAGTATGGCAGGGGGATCAGAAAATTAGAAAAACGAAAAAGGTATAGTGGTCTGACCCGGCGATAAGGGGGAGGTCTAGTCATATTAACAAAGAAAGATTACAGATTGGAACTGGAGAGATTAGTCAGGGATGATACTACGTACCAACTATTGAGAAAGAATCCAAATAATGCGTTTAGAGCCAATTTGAAAGAATTTTGGAATAAAGGCATTGAAGATAAAATAATCAACAAAAAGGAGGGGAGATATTTATTGCCAGAAGCACCAAAAGTCACGGTAAATATCAAGTACCTAAAATTCTCAAGAGCAAAACAAAACCACCAGGGAGACCCATAATTAGTGGGATCGGATCAGTAAATTCCAGATTAGGAGAATACCTGGATGTATTCCTCCAACCGATAGCAGGGAAGGGTAAGGCCTACATCAAGGATAGTAAAGATGTGATAAACTTTCTGAAACAGATTGAGGTGGACGACTCCACATTACTTGTCACAATGGACGTGGAGTCATTATACACCAATATTAAGCAAATAGATGCATTATCAGCAGTAGCATGGGCAATGAAAAGTGTATCAAATTTGAAACTAAAACAGAGGAAGTTTATATTGGAAGGGCTCAGAATGGCCATGGGCAACAACTTCTTTTGGTATGACCATAGATTTTATAAACAGATAAAGGGACTAGGAATGGGGAATAAATATGCCCCAAGTGTGGCAAACATCTTCCTCAACAAGTGGGAGGAGGAAGAAATTTTTAGGAGGTGTTGGCCACACATGGTAACATATAAAAGATTCATAGAGGACATCCTGATAGTTTGGAAAGGTGATCGGCAGAAATTGGAGGAATTTGTGAACCACATAGGTGCAAACCAATATGGAATCAGTTTTATGGCAGAGGTACAACAGAATGCCACAAATTTCTTAGACCTTGAAATATTAAAAAATCGGAATAAATCGAATACTCAAATGCATTTTAACCCTTTCATGACTACGCCTATTTCTGACATTTGGTGTTTACAAGTTAACCACTTCATGACCGCTCACTGTATATATACGTTACATATTACATTTTTTTGAAGAGGGATATCTCGGTAACGGCAGCAGCTGCTGCCACAACCGAGGTATCCCTCTTCACAGTGAGCGGTCCCCTTTCCGATAATGGTGGTCATCGCGGCGGATTCGCCGCGAGATCACCGTTATCGGCGGCAGGAGAGGTGCCCCCCCCTCCCGCCGCTCTCCCGTGCCTTCCGCCGCTTACCGGAACCGTCGGCAGCGGCGGAGGCGATCGGGTCCGTTCCCTGCCTGTGCATAGAGATGAGTGATGCTAAGATGGCCGCCACTCATCTCTATACCATAGGAGGGCGGAAGCGACGTCAAAAACAACACTTCCGCCCATACGTCTTAAAAGGGAAATTTACAAATGTCATTTTTTTAAATGACATTTTTTTTTTTTTTTTTTTCCATTGAAGTCCAAATATGAGATCTGAGGACTTTTTGACCCCAGATCTCATATTTAAGAGGACCTGTCATGCTTTTTTCTATTACAAGGGATGTTTACATTCCTTGTAATAGGAATAAAAGTGATCAATTTTTTTTTTTTTTTTTAAAAAACAGTGTAAAAAATAATACAATTAAGTAAAATAAATAAAAAAAATTTAAAACACCCCGTCCCGACGAGCTCGCGCGCAGAAGCGAACGCATACGTGAGCAGCGCCCGCATATGAAAACGGTAGTCAAACCACACATGTGATGTATCGCCGCGATCGGTAGAGCGAGAGCAATAATTCTAGCCATAGACCTCCTCTGTAACTCAAAAAATGCAACCTGTTGAATTTTTTAAATGTCGCTTATGGAGATTTTTGAGGGTAAAAGTTTCCATGAGCGGCCGCAATTTTAAAGCGTGACATGTTGGGTATCAATTTACTCGGCGTAACATTATCTTTCACAATCCAAAAAAAAAGTTGTCTTATTTTTTTTATTCAAAAAAATGACTTTTTTCCAAAAAAAGTGCGCTTGCAAGACCGCTGCGCAAATACAGTGTGAAAAAAAGTATTGCAACGACCGCCATTTTATTCTCTAGGATGTTAGAAAAAAAACAATATATAATGTTTGGGGGTTCCAAGTCATTTTCTAGCAAAAAAAACTGTTTTAAACATGTAAACACCTAAAATCCAAAACGAGGCTGGTCTGGAAGTGGTTAAAATCCGTATTTTTTGCTAGAAAATTACTTAGAACCCCCAAACATTATATATATATATATATATATATATATATATATATATATATATATATATATATATATATATATATATATTTATTTTTAGCAGACAATCTAGAGAATAAAATGGCGATTGTTGAAATATTTTATGTCACACGGTATTTGTGCAGCGGTGTTTTAAGCGTAACTTTTTGAGAAAAATATACTTTCATGAATTAAAAAAAACGAAACAGTAAAGTTAGCCCAATTGTTTTGTATAATGTGAAAGATGATGTTATGCAGAGTAAATAGATACCAAACATGTCACGCTTCATCATTGCACGCATTCGTGGAATGGCGACAAACTACGGTACCTAAAAATCTCCATAGGCGACGCTTTAAAAATGTTTTACGGTTACCAGGTTAGAGTTACGGAGGAGGTATAGTGCTAGAATCATTGCTCTGACGATCGCAGCGATACCTCACATGTGTGATTTGAACACAGTTTACGTATGCGTTTTCTTTGCTGCTGTTTTTTCTTATTTATTTTATTAAATTTTAGATAATTAAATTGTGTTTTTTTTTTTTTTTTTTTTTGATCACTTTTATTGCTGTCACAAGGAATGTAAACATCCCTTGTGACAGTAATAGGTGGTGACAGGTACTCTTTATGGCGGGATCGGGGGGGTCTAAAAGACCCCAAATTCCTTTTTTGCACTTCAAAGTATTCAGATCATCGAAAAACGTATCTGAATACCGTATATTTTTTTAATCCGGCACCATTGGCAGCCGAGTAAACAGAAAGTGACATTGTGATGTTGTGACGTTGCGTCCGTGTTTACATCCAGGAGACTGGAAGCAAGCCATTTCCGGCTTCGTTCCAGTCTGTCACTAGCCACCGGAAGCGGCGGGTGTTTGATCGGGCCTTCCGATGGAACAGGAGGCCCGGTAAGAGCGGCGTGAGGCGACGGGAGGGGGGGGACGTCCCCTCCCGCTCCTCCGGTATAACAGCCGAGCGGCTTTTAGCCGCATCGGGTGTTATACCTGGATAGCATGGATAGCCAATCGCCCGCTCTAAACGGTTTCGGGATGATGCCTGCAGCTGCGGGCATAATGCCAGTATAACCCCCGAAAGCCTAGTACGCATATCTGCGTATGCTCGGCGGGAAAGGGTTAAAGACACTGACCGAAATGGATACATACCAATAAATAGCTGCCACCACCCTCAGTGGAACGGCAACACCCAAGGACCAATTCATTAGAATAATGAGGAATTGCGACTTAAAGGAAAACTTTTTGAAACAAACTGACATCTTGATTGAAAGGTTTGTCCATAAAGGTTACAATAGGAGGGAGTTAGTAAATACCCAGGAAAAAATTGGAAATCTGGATAGGAACATTATATTACTGAACAGAAATAAGGAACAAAATCAGAAAGATAAAGTACCGTTCATAACGGGGTTTAATAAACAATATAAAGGTGCTTGAAGGCATTAGAAAGAAAAATTGGCTGATAATTTGCAATGACCCACATTTAACTAAAATATTACCACCAAAACCAACATTCATTTATAAAAGGGCCAAAAGAATTAGGGATCAAATTGTAAAGAATGTACCAGATCCCCCGAAAAAAATGACCACTTTCTTTGATCATAAGGGATTTTACAAATGTGGTAAATGTAAGCCATGTAGGCTTATGAATAAAGAACGCAAGAAGACAATAGAATTTCAATCCAATTCAACAAAAATTCAAAAAATCGACAAATTAATCACTTGTTGTAGTACCCACGTCACCTACGTGTTGGAGTGCAGTTGTGGGCTCCAATATGTGGGTAGAACAACCAGGGCCCTGAAGGTAATAGGGGAACATGTCAGAAATATTAAAAAAGGGTATAAATACCATAGTGCATTGAAACATTTTAGGGACACGCATAACCGGGACCCCCGACATTTAACATTTTATGCAATAGACAAAATAGAACCAAATTGGAGAAATCTGAACATAAGGAGGGAAGTGTCAAAAAATTTTACTTACTGGATATTCAAATTAAGTACCATTAGGGATGAACGTGGAACTAGATGTGAACTGTTTTATAGATAAATTAACGTTTTATTTTTATTTTTAATTTTCTTATTTTATTTTCATTTATTTTCATTTATTTTCATTTATTTTCATTTATTATTTATTTTCATTATTATTATTATTTTGTTTTTATTTTAAATTAAATATTTTTCACACATATTTTTATAATTTTTTTTGCAAAAATCTGGTATTTTTAAAGATAAATAAATTTATAATGTAGATAAATGAATTTTTTTGAAAGCTCCAAATGTGATATGTAGTAGAAATAAATACATTTTAAAAGATCGCAAATATTTTAATAATATCTTAATGGTATAAAGGAGTTTAATATATGTGGGTGTCCTTCGCACTGATTAGTGAACTAGATACTATTGATGTTATAAATAGATGAATAAAAAATAAAATATAAGTGATCTAAAATGTGAGCGCTCTGATGCTATAAGTGGAAAAAATCCTAAGATAAGCTGCAAAATCTGTGAGTAAACGCAAACCCGTGAATCAAAATAAATAGAAAGTGATTTTGCGCTAAAGTGCATCAAATATTAAAGTGCTCTATAAGTGCATCAAACATTAAAGTGCTATATAAGTGTATAATAAAACCAGTCAATGGTCACTAAATCGTGACTCAGAGGCTAATATTACACTAAGTGAAGTGAATCAATAATAAATACAGTAAAAGATAAATATAAACACTTCATAAATACACAATCAGTAGTGAATAACATAAATAAAATATACAAGATAAAAACACTAGATCTCAAATCAAATCTAAAAACCACAGGAGGAATAGATAAATCAATCGGTGGGTAAGTGCAAAAGTCCGCAAAGTGGTTCATACAAGAAATGGTGTAATAAAGGTGACACCCATAAGTAAAACTGTAATAGTCTCTACAACACAGATATGTAAAGGTTCTTTCTTTCTCCAAAAGTGAGGGGTGCTGGGTAGTGAGGGCCTGCATTTATGGAGAACAGATCTATTAATCTAGATGAAGTATTTAATGCACAGGTTAAAACTAGAAACACTGATCTCGAAACCATAGTGAGAAAATTAGGCCACCAAATGGACAAAAAGGTGAGCCTATGGTGGGATACCAATACCTTTGAGAGGTACATCAGGGAAGGGATTGTCCTGCGAAGACTACGATGGGACATCCCTCCCAATGATGGACTTACTGATAAAGACTCAATGGAAGAATGGTACGAGTTTTTTAACAGCAGGAGCGTAGATTGTCTTAGATTACTGCTGAAGAGAAAACAAAGGAAAACACAAATACTAGAGAAATTGATAGAAGAAACTAAAGCTAAATTAGAACCCCATAAAGATTCGGCAGATTTTAAAAAACTGGCTCTACAGCTCAATAAAGATTTAATAGCAAAAGATCTAGAAGTACAACAGCGTAAGATGAAGAAGTACCAGCGTGATGTAACTGATTATAAAACCGATCGGGTGTTCAAATGGCAAAATAAAAATGAACCAGTACCGTCCGCTACATCATATAGTACGCCTCAAAGAGAAGTTAGGATACAAGATCCCACGGCAGCTTACGCAAGTAACGCACCAAGATGGGAAGACCCCAATAGGGATCAAACTACCACCAGACCTGGTCAAGACCCACGGTATATCCAGCAATATGAAACACCAAGAATGTATCAAGATCCCAGGAATACGGGAACTTATTCACAGCAGACCCCGAAAAAAGTCTGGAAGAAACCTTTTAAAAAACCGTGGGTCAACAAGAAGACAGAACAATTGGCATCAGAATCCACAACAACAAAGAGATTACAGAGGACCCCCACCTAATCAACAACCCTATTATCAACAACCACAACAAGAGAGAAGTCCAGCTCCGATATACAATAGATTTGAGCCTCTTAGACAACATCAAGACTCACAACATTACTACTATGATTCATCTAGACAACAATACCCATATGAGAAAACTCACTACGAGAGACCAGCTCAGGGCTCTTTTTTAGACAGAGATCGGAGAGAACACTCCCCAAGGAGATCACCGAGAGAACTCCACCGCTCACCCAATACGAGAACAGGACCACCAAGAATAGAGGAAAGCCCCGAAGACAGAGAGGCTGTAGAGCGGGAAAGAGATTACAAAAGAAAAAGACATTAATTGGGGAAGGGGTGGTCAACCTGAGCGGTAAACCATTATCTATTGAAGAACTGTCTGTATTAGACAAAGGCCTTAAACACGCTCCGATTAAAAATCTGAGCAAATTTGATACATATATAGGCATACAGAAATATGTGAGAAAATTAAACATTAAAAAATATATCATGGGTAATCCTTTTAAACCCACACAAACCAATACTCTGCACGAATCACTTTCAGCACATAGCACTTTACGGAACAATTCAGTTTATAACCCACAAGTCTCGAACAACCAGCACATTGAGGTGTTCAAAAGACTAGTAGTGGAGGATTTACAAACAATGGAGATCAAGAAATTATCAGATCCCATACATATCCGTAAAGGCATTAAATCCTTACAGCAGCGCCAAGACATAGTAGTCAGACCAGCTGATAAAGGGGGAGCAGTTGTCGTACAGTCAAAAGAACAGTATACGCAAGAATTGGCGAGGCAACTACAAGACCATGAGACATACATCAAATTGTCTGGCAATCCAACACAAAAATATAAAAAGGAATTGGACCTTGTAGTCAATTTGGGCATTAAAAAAGATATACTCAATAAGAAAGAATCCAAATACCTGATTCCAGAGACCTGCAGGATACCGGTGATATACACCATTCCGAAAATACATAAAAATAAAGAAACTCCACCAGGAAGACCTATAGTGAACGGAATAGATTCACTGACTGCCCAAATGGGCGAATATATAGATTTCTTCATTCAGCCAGCAGTGCAGCAAACTAAAGCGTATCTGAAAGATACAAAGCATGTGCTACAGCTTCTAGAAACTGTGCCAGTGCTGGAAAGACGCACAATCTTGGCAACAGCTGATGTGTCGTCATTATACACTATAGTCCCCCACCACGAAGCCTGCACAGCCACGAAGTGGTTACTTAGAGCACATAGCACTTTACTATGCAAGCACAGGAAGTTTTTAATCAAATGTTTGGATTTTAGTTTGAAATGCAGTTACTTTTGGCATAACCAGTCGTTTTATAAGCAAGCCATAGGGATCGCCATGGGAGCAAAATTTGCCCCTAGCGTAGCTAATGCATTCATGGCACACTGGGAGGAAGAGTCCGTTTATGCTAATATGCCTGCCCAATTAGCCTTATATAAAAGGTATATTGACGACTTGATTATCATTTGGAACGGAAGTCAGGAGACTCTAGAAGAGTTTTTAAACAATCTTAATAAAAATGATAAAAACATTAAGCTTGTGTGGAATATCAACGCCACCACTGTTGACTTCCTTGATCTTAATATCTCTATCAAATCGGACAAGATTACTACTAAAACGCATTTCAAAAACGTTGACACAAACAGCTATATATCACTACACAGTTGTCATTTCAAACCTTGGTTATTTAACATTCCGAAGGGACAATTGGTACGTATCCGACGAAATTGTACCAGAGATGAAGACTTCAATATACAAGCAAAGTTGATTGGTGTCAGGTTCAAAGAAAAAGGATATGAGGAATCCTGGATCCAACAACAAATTTTGCAGGTAGAGAAAATGAGTAGACAAAACATGCTACAGGATAAACCCAAGAATAAGTCTGTCACCTGGAGTGAAGCTCCATGTTTGATCTTGGATTTTAATGCTCAATACAAGGATGTTGCCAAAATCATTCAGAAACACTGGCACATACTTACTAGTGACAAAGACCTCAAAACAATCCTCCCAATAAAACAGAAGATTATATACAAACGGGCACCGACAGTAAGAGACCTAGTGGTTAAGACCGTAGTGGACCCACCCCCGAAAAAAGGTTTCTCCTTCTTTTCTGGAAAAGGTTTCTTTCCGTGCAGAAGCTGTTATGCCTGCCGGAAAGCCCAGAAATTTCAAGGCAAAAGAACCGATTTCATGGCCACGACCACAGGAGAAAAATACTCTATCAAAGATTTTATCAGCTGTCGGACAGAGGGAGTTGTGTACTGTCTGCAATGTAGCTGCAATCTACAATATATAGGGCGAACGAAAAGGGAGCTAAAAGTTCGCATTAAGGAGCACATTCAGAAAATTATTAAAGGCTGCCCCAAACATAATGTCTCACGGCACTTCGCCCTAGTGCACAACAAAGATCCAAATCAGTTACGCTTCTGGGGGATAGAACGCTATAACCCCTCTTGGCGAGGAAGCCACAAAATAAGGGCGATTAGCCAGAAGGAATCGATGTGGATCTATTCTATGCGCACTTTGGTTCCAGAGGGGTTGAATGTAGAGTTCGATTTAAATTGCTTTTTAAGCAATTTTTAAAGATATTGACACTCACATACAGAGATTACAAGGTCTAGAGGCACTATTCACTGCTCCAAGACATTTTAGTGCAATAGACACATGAGCACAACTTTTTTATATAGTGCAGAGTATTTTATATAGATTTTAGAGATATATATATATATATACACACTTCTATATATTTTTATATATATTTTTTTTATATAGTGTTTATATATTTTACATTATGTTTGCGTTTATTATATTTGTATGGTTTGACACATTGTATGAATATCAACTAGCCCTGTAGGACATTTTCGGTATCCAAAACCATACCTATTATGAGGATGGGGTTAAAATACATCTTCTCATATATCTGTAATACAGGTATCCCACATATTGTTTCATATAACCTTATGTTTGGGAACAGTAAACACTATGTTTACATTCACACAAATTTTAATTTATGCTAAAAGGATTTTAAAATAAAAATATTTTAAAAATTATTTTAAATATTTATTACTAATATTTCCATAATTTTTATGATATAATATTGACATAGTAGTATATATATTTTTCTGATTATTCCATCCCTTATTGATGGGATTTTTGGGGACTCAAGAGAAAATATATGTCTTTGAAGACCTCACCGCTTAATTATAACTATTTGTGTTATTCAATGGCCCTGCTTTATTGACATTAACCAACAATTGTATAGCCATTATGGACATCGGATTGTTGATAATGCAGCAACTAATATGAGGCAGAACTTCGCTTGATTCTCACATCTATATATATATATATATATATATATATATTTTTTTTTTGTTGTTTTTTGTCATATATTATATATATATATTTTATATTATATTTTTTGTTGTTAATTTACTGATTGCCATGTTCACTAACATATCTATAGGTCTGAACTAACTTCCGTTTATGCATATTTGGTCAAATTACCCACCTTCTGACCATACACGCATAGATTGAGACAAACTAGATCACTGTTTCAAGAGGTCACATTAGGGCTACATCATGACGATCTACAAATTGTCAGGGATTGTTTCTCCGATGTACCAGTGAATTAGTATTGAAATATTCCTCATTGCATTTAGTTTAATGGCCGTTCTTTGCACCACTATTCTGCGCCACCTATGAATGGCTCCGGTACTGGTTCTAGGCGTTTGATGTAACTAAGTCACATTTCAGCAATTGCGCATAGCGCTCATGCAGTTTATTGTGACTTTATGCACACATGAGACAACACCCTATCATAGAACATACTAAACATTACTGTGAAGAGAAAAAACAGTGGACACCAATTAGATCCGCTGTATAGAGTGCAGTAAGACCACAGTAAAATGGCCGCGCTTTGTTTACATGCGCGGACCACGGCAAAATGGCCGTCACGCAACTTCCGGTTGTCACATATAAAAGACAACCTAAGGCAACCAATCAGCATCCCCTGATGAAGTCACAAGGTCACGTGACGTAACGCGTAGGGATTGGTCAGGATACCGGAAGTGTTGGACACGGAGACCGCGTGTACACTCATCTTGCTGCTTTTATTCATGTAAGCATTTACTTTTATTACCAATAAATTTGTTTGATATACTTCACGATCGGGTCCCTCTCTCCACTTTTTCTCATTGGCAAACTCCGCACCACCCACGGAGGGTGAGCCATCACTGCAGGATTGCGGTGCACTCTGTATATCCACGAGTGGAGGGCTATCTTTGGTGACACGTCTGTGTGGAAGTGGAGATTCTGACTGTGGACCTCATTGCTTGGAGACAGATTGTACTGGGGACCAACCGGGGGAATTGAGAGCTGGAATCTCCCACATTTGGTCTTTTAGATGCCCATATTGATCATAAGAGAGGTGAGAGGCTAGAGAGCACTATTGATGAGCAGGCCCTCACTACCCAGCACCTCTCACTTTTGGAGAAAGAAAGAACCTTTACATATCTGTGTTGTAGAGACTATTACAGTTTTACTTATGGGTGTCACCTTTATTACACCATTTCTTGTATGAACCACTTTGCGGACTTTTGCACTTACCCACCGATTGATTTATCTATTCCTCCTGTGGTTTTTAGATTTGATTTGAGATCTAGTGTTTTTATCTTATATATTTTATTTATATTATTCACTACTGATTGTGTATTTATGAAGTGTTTATATTTATCTTTTACTGTATTTATTATTGATTCACTTCACTTAGTGTAATATTAGCCTCTGAGTCACGATTTAGTGACCATTGACTGGTTTTATTATACACTTATATAGCACTTTAATGTTTGATGCACTTATAGAGCACTTTAATATTTGATGCACTTTAGCGCAAAATCACTTTCTATTTATAAAGGAGTTTAATACATTTTTTTTTTCTTTTTTTTAGAATTGTAAAAACGTTTGCAGACGTTTGGATGAGGTTACCCTAACAAACGAAATGGGAGAGGTACATTATATATACACCGAAAATTGAACTGGGGGGAGCATTTAGAAATAGTGCCCATACCAAGTTTCAACCAGGGGACAAAATAAACATCTAAATATGGGATGCGGGTGGAACATTCCATTAGTTAAGATGACGGTTTTATGACGTCCGATGTGTGGGCGGAAGATGACAGTAGTTAAAATGGCGGATCGTTCACTTCCGGTTGAGCGGAATGAACGATCTGGACGCAACAAACGAGATTAACAGCATTTAGAGCATAAATAAAGTGACCTAGCAATAACCAGCAGCTTCCTGAGGACACAATTGTAGTTGCGAAATGCATAGAGGCTGCTAAGATACGAAATACGTCACTTCCGGGTAAAATGATAACGAGACTTGGGACGCACGCCGAGATAGGAGAGACACGGCGATACCCTCACCCATCTGAACCCATTCAAACGGCTGAACAAGTTTAGTGCCAACTGATAGGCACTTGGAAATGTGAGTGACATAACCTATTTTTACCTTTTTATAAATAAATGCACAGACATACTGCACAATGATTGTTGTTCATTTTTCATGAGGGCGGATATTGTTTAAAAACCTGTAAACTGGGAGCAGCATAGACCTGAGCGGAGTGGTTATCCCTATCAATGAACCAAATGCATTCTGTATATTAATATCTGGTGGGTGACCAATCCTTATGGTGGTGGTGGTGTCGTCACTAAAGTGGTGGATAAGAAATACACAGAAGCACGGACACAAGGAAGAGGAGGATTGGAGTAATTTTTGCACTAAAATGTTGGTTCATTTATACCAGCAGAAATATTGGACACTTAGTAGTTTTGTTTATTTTGTATTGTTAAATTTATTTTTACCATTAATGCTAACATTGGATGTAGGAGTTATACACGAGAAAGACACGGGTGGATTGTATAGGAATATTGATTTTAATAATACTAGCGTTTATGTACATATACATTTTTTAGTGGTGTATAAGTTGGTTTTATGATATATAATATAGGGGTTAGCGCAGTCAACACCTACCTTTTTTTTCATTTTGCACAGGTTTTTTACTATAAGTAGAACCACATTTGACTGCAGCAAACTGTATAAAGTCATATATTGATTTTGTGGTGGTGGGGTTGCCCCACAAAGTTTGGTATTTTGATTATAATATATATAATTTTTATTTTATTTTTTGCGCCGGTAGACATATATTTTATCTGAACCCACCATTTTAATCTGTAGGGCCTATGCTTTAAAAAAATATATAATGTTTGGGGGTTCAAAGTAATTTTCTAGCAAAAAAATATATTTTTTCATGTAAACAAAAAGTGCCAGTGGTTAGAAGAGTGGGTGATGTGTGGCATAAGCGTCTAATGTTGGGCATATAATACCAAGACAGTTCAAAACCCCTCCAAATGACCCCATTTGGGAAAGTAGACACCCCAAGCTATTTGCTGAGAGGCATGTTAAGTCCATGGAATATTTTATATTTTTTGGTTTTCGGGGTCCTGTACGCTGCTAGACTGCCAAAAAGTCCCACACATGGTATTCCTGTACTTAGGATAAGCAGCAGAATGTATTTTGGGGTGTAATTTCACATATGTCCTTGGCATGTTTGAGCAATATACTTAGTGACAACTTTGTGTACATTTTTTGGGGTTTTTTTTTTGTCAGTTTTCAATCATTTCTGACTAAAAAAATAAATAAAATGATGTTCTCAACATGCTTCTCAGCAAATTACTTGGGGTTTCTACTTTCCAAAATGGGGTCATGGGGGGGGGGGGGGGGTTGTACTGCCGCCCTGCCATTATAGCACCTCAAGAAATAAGATAGGCAGTCAAACTAAAAGATGCGTAAATTCCAGAAAATTTACCCTAGTTTGTAGACGCTATAAATTATATATATACCAATTTAATTTTTTCTTTACCCAAGACATGTGGCCGAATACATTTTGGCCTAAATGTATGACTAAAATTTAGTTAATTGTATTTTTTTAATAACAAAGTAGAAAATATTTTTTTTTTCATTTATATCGCAAAAAATAAAAACCGCAGAGGTGATCAAATACCACCAAAAGAAAGCTCTATTTTTGGGAAGAAAAAGGACGCAAGTTTCATTTGGGTACAGCATTGTATGACCGCGTAATTGTTTAAAAGGGAAAATCTGCGCTAACCAGTGGTGATTGATTAACGAGGTACAAATGACCTCAAATGAACACAATATGCAACAACGTGCAAAAGTTTGTGAAAAAAATTATATGGAATATATAAACTCCACCTGAAAAAACACTCAAAAGGTGATAAAACATTGCCAGGTGCTGCAAAAAAAAAAAAAAAACCTGATTATAGGGTTAAGTGTAAGTAAGTGAAAAAGAGCTTCAATTGCGCAACCTAGGTGGGGTTTAGTTGAATGATATAAAATAAATAGACCATCAAATGTTACCAACAAATCAATAAATAATATAAGTGACAAATAGTGTCGTTCATCCCGTAAGGGGAAAAAATATTAAATCACACAATGACTGAATCCATAAATAAATAAACAAACCGTGTTATGTGAATAAATAAAACAAATGTCCACAGTGTATGAAGACACAATTATATGAATCAGTGGTGGCTATGATTACAAGTCCATATGTTCTGCAGGGTCAAAGCAAAAGACTTCAAAGAATTCCTTCCCAAGTGATGGAAAATAAGCCAATTTTAACTGAACGGCAACAGTTTTTCTTTGCTTTATTTCTTCTAATACAGCCTCCACATGTAATCCCGCAAGCGCTATATAAAAATGACCAAATGGCCGCTTACCAGATCCAAGGATCAAATGGGCATATATCACAATGCTTGTGGGGGGGGAGCTTGTGGGGGTATCCTCCATCTTTAGGGTATCCCGCACCGCTGTGATTAGTGCTCCTACAAAATCGATTTTTCCTGCGCTGACCCACGCGGAGTCATTCTCACTGTCCGAACGGCCCTGGTCCGCATCCTCTGAAAAGTAAGAACAGGGGCCACCTGCCACAGCGGGACCCGAGTCTGCATCAGAGCTTTCCCCAGAAGGCGGTGGGGGTGTTTTTTACCCCCCTTGCGCCCGCACGCCGCCTCTACCTTGGCAACAAAGGACTCAAGGACCGCCGACAGAGCGTCCATAGGCACCGCAAGTGCAGGGGAACCGGTTGCCATAACAGGGATGTTTGGGAAAGAAGCACCAGCTTCTGACGCCATGCTGACCCACACTCGCCTGTCACAACTTAAGGACCTAAGGCCAGTCACACAAAAAGCCCCCCCTTCTAGCTGCACAGACTGAGGGGCCCCCCGCAGGACTCACCACCCTGACCCAGGTACTGCGCTGTGCTGCTTTCCGCTCTCCCCTGTGTCAGCCACGAGTTGTTGTGTAAAAAGTGCGCTGTTCTGAAAAGAAACAGTCATACAGCGCTAGAGGCAAAACTAACTGAGGCTACTAGAAAATGGCCGCCGGCCGCCTCAGCAAAAAACTTCTGAGGGCGCCAGGAAAATGGCCGCCGGACTTCTAGAAAATGGCCAAATGTAAAAAATAGGCTGTGGCTACAGAAAAATGGCCACGACCACAGGAAAAATGACAGTGGTCCACGCGGCGGCCTCCCCACATGGCGTACACTCCAAAACACACAAACAAGGCCTAGAAAACAGGGAAGAGGACGAGTGGACCCCCAACACCCAGCGCAGCCCCCTGCCAATGCTCGGAGCCCCCCCGGAGGACCCCTGGTCAGGTACGTGCACCGCACCCCCATATGCCCAGTTACACAGCGGCCCATAGTATGAGGATGAGGGACAGGGAGAAAAGAAAGAGTGAGAGACCCCATAGTCAACCTCCCACGGAATGCCCAGCTGCTCCATCCTGCCGAGACAGGTGGAACCATACTTACCCCTCCTGCAGGGACTGCTGGACGCATTCCACGGACAGACACATAACCCGAGCAGTACGGGGTGGCTGTTGGCCACGGCACACTGACAGCAGTAGCCCGGTCATATGTGTACCCCAGAGCATATAGCTCGCCGGCCGCCCCTGGATCAGACGGGGCATGTCGTGGCTTACCCAGCCCGTAGCCAAGGTCTGCTCACGCTCGATGGCCAGGCTGGGGAGACTACCAGGATCTATATTATCCAGCCTGTCACCCAGCCCAGCTGTTGATTGTAGATCACAGGAATCAAAAAATGCAGAAAAGAGAAAATATTTTCCAGGACTACACTAGGTAGAAGCGGACAGTAGAGAGCGAACATAAGTGTCATGGCAGGGATGCCTAACACAGGCATCCAGCACAGAGGAAACAGATCAATGGGCTGCACTAAAGGAATCAGGCTCAAAGGTTAGTGAAAATGTATATTTATTAAGAATAAAGACACACGTGAAAACCAAACACAGCAAACCATGAACAAGCAAGAATGCAAATACACAGCAACCCCAAAACCCTAATCTAACTATAAATATATACACACAAGGAAGTGTAACACATATATTACAAGGCAGGGACGAGAGACAAGGGGAACAGGAGGCCAGGTGGAGGAAGCAGAAGCAAGGGAAGCCAAGGCAGGAATCAGGGGACAAGTCTCAGGAACCAGGTAAAGGAAACAGAGACCAGGACAGGGCAGGAAGCGGATCAGGAACAGGTTTCAGGCAATGGATCAGATCAGGCAGGGACAAGGCTTGCAGGAAGGAATTCTGAAGCACTGAGCCTCAGTAAAGGATGGGCTTATGTACTCGCAGTTCCACATCAGGTGCAGCTTGATCACTAGAATGTCCATCTGCTGGGAGACCCCCGCTGGTGGCCACCAGAACTGCACCCTTTGATCCCGAAAGAAACAGTGACACCAGCAGGCGATCCAAGCAATAACACTGTTCCTGACAGTTGCCCCCCCTAAGGAGTAGCCTCCGGACACTCCATTCTGCCTTTGATCTGGCAGTGCGTGTAAATGTGGACAAGTCCCAAAAAGTCTCCCCTGTGACTGCAGACTTCTTTTCGCTCTCCGGCCAGAGTCTCTTAACCTACTGGGAGGCGTGCCACCCGAGTCCGACAATGGGACATGTACCCCACCACCAGGGTCTGGAAGTTTAGATCTGGAAATAAAAAAACAGGCAGGGCAGCAGGCTCCGGGTCATCAGGCTGGGCAGCGAGCTCCGGGTCATTAGGCTGGGCAGCAGACAGTGGGTCATCAGGCTGGGCAGCAGACAGGGGCTCATCAGGCTGGGCAGCAGACAGGGGCTCATCAGGCTGGGCAGTAGACAGGAACACCTCAGGCTGGGCAGCGGACACATCAGACTGGGAAGCTGGCCGTGGGTCATCAGACTGGGAAGCTGGCCGTGGGTCATCAGACTGGGAAGCTGGCCGTGGGTCATCAGACTGGGAAGCTGGCCGTGGGTCATCAGACTGGGAAGCTGGCCGTGGGTCATCAGACTGGGAAGCTGGCCGTGGGTCATCAGACTGGGAAGCTGGCCGTGGGTCATCAGACTGGGAAGCTGGCCGTGGGTCATCAGACTGGGAAGCTGGCCGTGGGTCATCAGACTGGGAAGCTGGCCGTGGGTCATCAGACTGGGAAGCTGGCAGCGGGTCATCAGACTGGGAAGCTGGCAGCGGGTCATCAGACTGAAAGGCTGGGACATCAGACTGGAAGGCAGGCAGCGGGTCATCAGACTGGAAGGCAGGCAGCGGGTCATCAGACTGGAAGGCAGGCAGCGGGTCATCAGACTGGAAGGCAGGCAGCGGGTCATCAGACTGGAAGGCAGGCAGCGGGTCATCAGACTGGAAGGCAGGCAGCGGGTCATCAGACTGGAAGGCAGGCAGCGGGTCATCAGACTGGAAGGCAGGCAGCGGGTCATCAGACTGGAAGGCAGGCAGCGGGTCATCAGACTGGAAGGCAGGCAGCGGGTCATCAGACTGGAAGGCAGGCAGCGGGTCATCAGACTGGAAGGCAGGCAGCGGGTCATCAGACTGGAAGGCAGGCAGCGGGTCATCAGACTGGAAGGCAGGCAGCGGGTCATCAGACTGGAAGGCAGGCAGCGGGTCATCAGACTGGAAGGCAGGCAGCGGGTCATCAGACTGGGAAGCTGGCAGCGGGTCATCAGACTGGGAAGCTGGCAGCGGGTCATCAGACTGGGAAGCTGGCAACGGGTCATCAGACTGGGAAGCTGGCAACGGGTCATCAGACTGGGAAGCTGGCAACGGGTCATCAGACTGGGAAGCTGGCAACGGGTCATCAGACTGGGAAGCTGGCAACGGGTCATCAGACTGGGAAGCTGGCAACGGGTCATCAGACTGGGAAGCTGGCAACGGGTCATCAGACTGGGAAGCTGGCAACGGGTCATCAGACTGGGAAGCTGGCAACGGGTCATCAGACTGGGAAGCTGGCAACGGGTCATCAGACAGGGAAGCTGGCAACGGGTCATCAGACAGGGAAGCTGGCAACGGGTCATCAGACTGGGAAGCAGGCAACGGGTCATCAGACTGGGAAGCAGGCAACGGGTCATCAGACTGGGAAGCAGGCAGCGGGCCATCAGACTGGGAAGCAGGCAGCGGGCCATCAGACTGGGAAGCAGGCAGCGGGCCATCAGACTGAAAGGCCGGCACCAGGACATCAGACTGAAAGGCCGGCACCAGGACATCAGACTGAAAGGCCGGCACCAGGACATCAGACTGAAAGGCCGGCACCAGGACATCAGACTGAAAGGCCGGCACCAGGACATCAGACTGAAAGGCCGGCACCAGGACATCAGACTGAAAGGCCGGCACCAGGACATCAGACTGAAAGGCCGGCACCAGGACATCAAACGGAAAGGCCGGCACCAGGACATCAGACTGAAAGGCCGGGACATCAGGCTGGAAGGCAGGCAACGGGACATCAGACTGGAAGGCTGGGATGTCAAGCTGGAAGGCTGGAACATCAGGCTGGAAGGCCGGCACCAGGACATCAGACTGGAAGGCTGGGACGTCAGGCTGGAAGGCAGGCAACGGGACATCAGACTGGAAGGTTGGGACATCAAGCTGGAAGGCTGGCACTGGCTCTTCAGGCTGGAATGCTGGCACCTCCGGCTGGAACTCTGGAACTTCAGGCTGGGACAGATTGGTGGGTGTGGAGGCAGGTTGGATTAATGGCAGGATCGTTTTGGTTGGGAAAAACTTTCGTTTTCTCTTTGACTTAATCACTGAAGCTCTGTAGGTGGGGGGTGCAGCAGACAGGAAATGAGGATTGGGATATGGCAGAGAAGAGGTAACAGTAGCTGGGGGAAGTTCTTGTGGATTTGTAGGCAGCTGAGAAAAGGCAGGGGGGTTAAATGCAGGATAGGTAAAGGGAGCAGAGACCGGATATGAGTATTTGGTTGGGAGCAGTGTATACTGGGTGGCAACTGAATTTGGTATGGGTGATGGGGAAACATTCATTCGGGTAGGCTGGTGTCTGATGGCAGAAGTGGTTCGTTTGGCTGGGGCTAATTGCACCATGTCAGACCATGCTGAAAGTATAGGTTGTACAAACTGTGGTTTTAAGTCTCCCTGTCTAACAAAAGACTGAGCAGACACAATGCAATCACCTGTGGGGAACAGCCAGAATAGTGCTGACAAAAATCGCCGGATCATCTTCAAAAAGCCATACTAGGGATACAACCTGATCCATATTAAAAAGGGGGAGAGAAATCATCATGGCCCTCAGGAATACAGGGCAGGGCCAGCTCTGTACAAATTTTGATCAAAGGCTGCACGTCCTCAAAAAGAAAACTGCCCTGATCGATGAAAACATGGGCTATACGGATGCATTCCAGAAGTTGCTCTCTAGTATATTCACCTAATGTCTGATGACAAAAATTTCTGTCATCTGTTGCCAGGAGCGAAAGATACAGAATATCTTCCAGATGCATTTTTCTTGGCAATAGTAGCAAGTGTCCAGACCCAATTCCCATGTGCAGCCGATCTGTTTGTATGGCTTCAGAATTCTGTCATGGCAGGGATGCCCAACACAGGCATCCAGCACAGAGGGAACAGATCAATGGGCTGCACTAAAGGAATCAGGCTCAAAGGTAAGTAAAAATTTATATTTATTAAGAATAAAGACACACGTGAAAACCAAAAACACAGCAAACCATGAACAAGCAAGAATGCAAATAATACACAGCAACCCCAAAACCCTAATCTAAATATCTATAAATATATTACACACACAAGGAAGTGGAACACATATATTACAAGGCAGGGATGAGAGACAAGGGGAACAGGAGGCCAGGTGGAGGAAGCAGAAGCAAGGGGAAGCCAAGGCAGGAATCAGGGGACAAGTCTCAGGAACCAGGTAAAGGAAACAGAGTCCAGGACAGGGCAGGGCAGGAAGCGGATCAGGAACAGGTTTCAGGCAATGGATCAGATCAGGCAGGGACAAGGCTTGCAGGAAGGAATTCTGAAGCACTGAGCCTCAGTGAAGTAGGGGCTTATGTACTCCCAGCAGTTCCACATCAGGTGCAGCTTGATCACTAGAATGTCCATCTGCTGGGAGACCCCTGCTGGTGGCCACCAGAACTGCACCATTTGATGCCGAAAGAAACAGTGACACCAGCAGGCGATCCAAGCAATAAACACTGGTGAACAATACAAAAAAAATGAATGAAAAACTGTGTGCAAATTAGCGGTTTTCTCCAGAAATTTGTAGCAGCGCTATTGTTTGAACTTTGCAGTCCAATGTGAAATAAGCATATAGATAATAAATTCTCCCACAGTGTCAGTCCGTGTTTGAAATAAATAAATAAAAATCAATAAACAAATAAATCATCCAATAGTCTCAATTCGTGTCCCAAATATATAAATGAATAAAAAAAGATCCACGTGAAATTGAATAGATGAATAAGCAATTCTCCAGCTGTGACAGGACTAAGATGATGTGTAAAACAGTTCTATGCAGAAAATATGTATCTGATCTGAGCCATTCACCACAGACTTCACCACGTGCGATGATCGTCCCCTTTTGGGGGTACACTCACCAGAAACATAAAATAAACAAGCCTGTAGTCATGGTGAGGTTTTGGTATTTGGGGCGCTATAGATCTATAACAATCTAAAAATATTTATGACTATTATAAAATATAAAATATGACTCTCAAATGAGGTGTAGGTGCCTCTAATTATGGTGTAAAAGTCCCTGGTGCGAAGCTCATGTACAAGATTATTGTGAACCTCCTATTAAATCATATAATTTGATGGTGAGTACTAAAAAACTTGATATAATGATAAGAAATAAGAAAAACCAATTTCTATAATAGTGTCGGATATTCAAACGAATATTGTGACATTCAACATGTCCAATATAAAATACTAACACCAATAATGACCCTTAGGTCGTGAACAAGTGCTATTAAATGTGTTTACATAATCTACAAAAAAGACAATATTTTAGTGCTCCCACAGAGAAAATATTGATCACTGAATATATATATACTTGAAAACACAAAAAACAGTGAACCACAGCAGTGGTAAATAAGAGTCACACCAAATGATAAAACCACTTGTCCTTAATAGAGTCCAAATCCAAAGCCCACCAATAAACTGGACATGGATATAAGTAGTGGTAATAGGTAATGTCTCTAAAAAAATATAATAAAAAAATATACAGAGGAAAAAAGTCACCATAAAACCAAAAAAAATATTATAAATCAAAAGTTCATAGAATAATTAGCATCAGTTGAGTGTTGAATTGCACTTTTTCTTAATAACTGTGAATCCCTTCACCGCATAGATAAACTCTTCTTTCACCCAGGTGATAACAATAGTAAAGCTGGCCGCTTACCAAAAGATGTTGATTGTTTTAACTAAAAAACAATCACATGCGCTTGTTACAGGGCATAGCCTGTTTGGATACACCAAAGGAAACAACTTTGAGACACCTCCTCCTCCTCCTCTCAGATTTGCTCAGATCAGGTCATGGATGGGTGTATATGTGGAGTTAAAAAGACACTTCATAGTGTAATTTTGCTTTTTATTTTTAAAAACAATATAACAAACAAAGCCAAATGGCCACTCACATTCTCCGGTGCCCGCCCGGCACTGGGGCTGCTCGCTTAGATAAAACAGTGGTAGGTTTGGAAACAAATAGCTCTCCCTCTGAAGGATTCCTAAGGCGATCGGCGTGCGTGTCACCTCCTCGCGCCGTCAACCAACAAAGCCGGATATCCTGGGAAGCTTGCGTTCAGTGTAGTGATCAGGTACCGCCTCCTACACAGGAGGCGGTACCTGATCACTACACTGAACGCAAGCTTCCCAGGATATCCGGCTTTGTTGGTTGACGGCGCGAGGAGGTGACACGCACGCCGATCGCCTTAGGAATCCTTCAGAGGGAGAGCTATTTGTTTCCAAACCTACCACTGTTTTATCTAAGCGAGCAGCCCCAGTGCCGGGCGGGCACCGGAGAATGTGAGTGGCCATTTGGCTTTGTTTGTTATATTGTTTTTAAAAATAAAAAGCAAAATTACACTATGAAGTGTCTTTTTAACTCCACATATACACCCATCCATGACCTGATCTGAGCAAATCTGAGAGGAGGAGGAGGAGGTGTCTCAAAGTTGTTTCCTTTGGTGTATCCAAACAGGCTATGCCCTGTAACAAGCGCATGTGATTGTTTTTTAGTTAAAACAATCAACATCTTTTGGTAAGCGGCCAGCTTTACTATTGTTATCACCTGGGTGAAAGAAGAGTTTATCTATGCGGTGAAGGGATTCACAGTTATTAAGAAAAAGTGCAATTCAACACTCAACTGATGCTAATTATTCTATGAACTTTTGATTTATAATATTTTTTTTGGTTTTATGGTGACTTTTTTCCTCTGTATATTTTTTTATTATATTTTTTTAGAGACATTACCTATTACCACTACTTATATCCATGTCCAGTTTATTGGTGGGCTTTGGATTTGGACTCTATTAAGGACAAGTGGTTTTATCATTTGGTGTGACTCTTATTTACCACTGCTGTGGTTCACTGTTTTTTGTGTTTTCAAGTATATATATATTCAGTGATCAATATTTTCTCTGTGGGAGCACTAAAATATTGTCTTTTTTGTAGATTATGTAAACACATTTAATAGCACTTGTTCACGACCTAAGGGTCATTATTGGTGTTAGTATTTTATATTGGACATGTTGAATGTCACAATATTCGTTTGAATATCCGACACTATTATAGAAATTGGTTTTTCTTATTTCTTATCATTATATCAAGTTTTTTAGTACTCACCATCAAATTATATGATTTAATAGGATGTTCACAATAATCTTGTACATGAGCTTCGCACCAGGGACTTTTACACCATAATTAGAGGCACCTACACCTCATTTGAGAGTCATATTTTATATTTTATAATAGTCATAAATATTTTTAGATTGTTATAGATCTATAGCGCCCCAAATACCAAAACCTCACCATTCATCAAATCTACGGATTTTAAAGGGAGCAGCTTTATGTAGTTAATCGACATTTAATTGAATAGGGGTGATAAATTAGAGCTCGTTTAGCGCTCTATCACCACCATATTACAACATCCTATATTTATAATTTTTTGATTGTACAGTCTCTCTCCTCCAAGCGCGGGGTTGAGATAACCCATTTATTGGGGTTATCTACATCTACACAAGCCTGTAGTCATCATTAGTATAGCCGCCTTTCCTCCAACATCACCAAACCAATTCTCCAACAGCGCAGGTATTGATCATATATGGAAAAGAATATTGGGCCACATAGTGTAATACTGCATATAAATTTATTTATTGAAAAATCCCCCTTTTTTACAAATAATTCCCTCTGTAAGTTCAGCGTACCATAAAACAATAATAATGGGCAAATGTAAGACAGTGTACTATGCCTGAGCTGTTCCTCTCCGCCCGATATGGTGCAAGCAGTTCCACTGTGTACAGCAGCGGCGTTCTTCCTGTCTGGACCCGTGGAGCGCAAGCTTGGACCGCATACGTCGATACGTCACTTCTGGTTGACCTACGCTCTGACGCGTTTTGTCACTTCCGACTGCGTCTCGAGGGCGTAGGTCAACAGGCGGAAGTGATCTATTTATATTGAGAGACAAGGCGCTCATCCAATAAGGAGGATAGCATTCCATCTATAGGAAAGGTAGAACTACATCCGTTCTCCCGATCAATAGAGGTCCAATGCAGACACTTCTAACTATTGAGCGCTCACTCTCACACTACAAATATACAGCAATTAAGTAAAATATATATATATATATATATATATATATATATATATATATATATATATATATATATATATATATATATATATATATATATATAATCCATACATTTAGAAATTCTATGTATCTTCTTATGTAAACGGTAATCACATATTAAATAAACAAAAAAATCTAATGTGTCAACAGCCCCCAAATGTCATATTATGCATTGCGTGGGTGTTAGTGTGTAACACCATTGTCTATTTGGTTCAGTTAGTCGTGAATGCGGTATTTAAACCTGCTGGGTACTGGCCAAAGATGATTTGTATTAGAATAGTGAGGGTCCTCGTTCCCCATATTCCCAAAATATGATTTATGTAAAATGGTGAGGGTACTTATTCCCCGCATATATGTTGCTCAAGAGCTCCTGTCCAGTCGGCTTAGCAGTAATGCTGCACTGAATGAATGATTAAACACTATTTTACACGAGCCGCCACTATTTTACACGAGCCGCCACAGCGCGGGCTTCAGCAGCTGAGATCCGGGGGCGGACGTGTGTGGAGACACCGCGGGCGCCCCGCGTATGAGCTACCCCTGGCGCAGAAGGGCCAGCTTACACGAGGCAGCATTGAGACAAGGATGCGTCTCAGGAGCGAGGAGGGAAACTTGGATGAGAGACCTGAGAGCGACCCTCCAGTCGCTCCCAATTGATCCTTCAGACTCCCGACGAGAGGGGAGATGGAAGCGATGGGTCTCCCGACTAGAGGAGGGTCAGCGGAAGGAGTCACAGTTATCCGACAGGAGATGCAGAGACTAGCGGATGGACATAAGAAAAACTGAAAACGGGCAAGTGGAAGCCCGTTGGTAAGTAAATAGAGAGAGAGCAGACCTCACATCTACTCCAGACCTCCGCGATTATTTAAAATTAGAAGAATATTAAGGAGAAACAACCTCAGATTCAGAGGGATACCGGAATAGGGGGAGTCACTACAAGAGACAGTAAATCAGATTTGTCAGAAGCTGGTGAGGGCTCCCCGCAGTTGGAAATTGAATTTGAAAGACTGCACAGAGCGCTACCGCGCTCAACAACCCACATATTAATTGCCGATTCCATTCTCTCATATGAACTTATCAGCAGGAATGGGAGATGGGTCCGTTAGAATATGCAGGAACCACGATTAAATTCTAACTTCTTCCGGACCTTTCACGAGCAACTTTACAGAGAAGAGCACTACTTGTTATGAGGCCGATACGTATTCTTCTACATATTTTTGGTTAAAAAAAAATCGCAATAAGCGATTATTGATCGTTTGCGCAGAAGTTATAGCGTTTACAAGATAGGGGATAGTTTTATAGCATTTTTATTAATAATTTTTTTTATTATTAATGGCGGAGATCTGCGATTTTTTTTGTGACTGCGACATTATGGCGGACACATCGGACATTTTTGACACATTTTTTGGGACCATTGTCATTTTTACAGCAATTAATGCATTTAAATGCATTGATTTCTGTATAAATGACACTGGCAGTTTAGGAGTTAACCACAAGGTGGCAGTGTAGGGGTTTAAGTAGCCTAGGGGTGTTTTTTTTACTGTGGGGGGGGGCGTGGCTGTCAGCTAGTGAATGCTGATCTCTGCTCCAATCACAGGGAGCAGAGATCGGCGTCACTAGTTGCTAGGCAGAACGGGGAGATGCTGTTTATCTCGGCATCTCCCCGTTCAGCCGCTCCGTGAGACGATCGCGGGAGTCCCCGCGGCGATCGAGTCCGCGGGGACCGCGGCCGGACTCACGGGGGTCCCGACCGGCGCGGGAGCGCGCCGCTCCCGGCGCGCTCCCGATGGCACGGACAGGCTAAAGGAGGGACGTATATATACGCCCTCCTGCCTGTACGTGCCATTTCTGTCGACGTATATCGTCGTGCGCCGGTCGGCAAGTGGTTAAATGAAAATCTATTGCAGTTACCAGAAATTAGAGAGGATTTAATAAGAGAAATTAAGTGGTACTTTGAGATAAATGACAATGGAGAGAGTGACCCAGGAATTATATGGGAAGCCCATAAAGTAGTGATCAGAGGAATCTTAATTAAACACGGCACCCGAATAAAGAAAGCAAGAGAAGAACAGACAAAAAAATTACTGGAAAAAATACAGGAGATGGAAACACATCATAAAAAGTCATCAGATAGGGGTATAGGAATTGAATTAGCAGCCCTTAGGAGAGAGCTGTCGGACCTCCTCCGATACAAAGCAAAGGCAGTATTACAAAGAGGAAGAAGGATGACATATGACTCTGGAGACAAGTGTGGCAAACTATTAGCTATAATTAAAAAAAGCAACAGACCCGATCATATATACCACATATTAAAACAAAAGAGGGCCAAAAGTCGTGTGTCTCACGAAAGATATCGCAGGTGAGTTTAGGGAGTATACTCAGCCCTTATAATTTACCGGGGAATGCTTTGCCAACCTCGTCTCTAGAAGAATACTTATCCACATCACAATTGGTACGAATCTCTTCACCTACTACCCGGCAAGAACTAGAGAGACCGATAACACTGGAGAAGTCAATAAAGCAATAAAAACATTCAAACAGGGAAAAGCACCTGGACCAGACGGTTTCTCTATACAATATTTTAAGAGTCTGTTTGAAATTTGGGCCCACATATGATAAATATGTTCAATGGATTAGGACAAACAAGAGACCCCCCCAGCGGATACTTTGAGAGCACACATTACGGTAATCCCGAAAGAAGGGAAAGATGGTTCGTATGCAGTAGCTACGACCGATCTCACTTTTAAATGTGGATTTAAAAATATTCACGAAGACACTTGCAATTAGGTTACAACCCCACCTGGCCCATTGATACACTGGGACCAGGTAGGCTTTGTCCCTACAAGAGAGGCAAGAGACAGCACGATCAAGGTGCTGAATCTTGTCCAGTTCGCAAAACAAAAGAAACTTTCAAGTGTGTTTGTGAATACGGACGCGGAAAAGGCTTTCGATCGAGTCAATTGGCCATTCATGCTGGGATTAAAAAAAAAAAAGAAATCTCCCGAGAAGCAATGCATAATGACTTTTCACGGCCATACAACAACATCAAACCATTCTCAAAAACCATCAAGGAATATGAATATAGAATATGCATCATAAGAACATGTAGAACATCTATCATAGGATGTATCATAAGAACATGTATAAGAACCTATATTCCGTGTTTTGTATACAATATGTTTAAATATATGTATAAAAAATCATAAAAATATTAAAATTATGTTAAAATCAGCATAAAATGCGTTAAAGTGGTTTAGGACTTTAGGACACTAAAAATAAGGTTTATATTTTATAAAAATTTGTAATATAAAATATAAATGAAAAATACATATATATAAAAAAGTGTATATATAAAAAAATATAATAATAAGAGTATCATGTAAGATGGGTAAATATAATATATATGAAATCGGTCCACTGATGAAATATCAAATGGTTGATAAATTATTTGAGATCGATAATAAAGGGCCGACACTAAAAAAAATATATTTTTTTTTAATGCTATATTAAACATAGGACCAAGATCACAAATACTATTTTATATTTATATTCCTTATATATATGAACCCACAAGTTATATGTGTAATCAGAAAACAAGGAGGGGTTCTTTTTGTAAGAAGGAAAGTCAAGAGAAGAAGCCATAACATCATAAGGGAGGGAGTCTGCTTATGTGTGTAGGATCCTATGTATCACTAATAAAGCAATTTATGTCAAGTTCTATGTTCAGTCCTTTAGAAGCAAGAACATCTACCAAATATATCCATTGGGTTTCACGCTTTGATAATTTGCGAACCATATGGATCCCTCTCCAATGTGGCTGTACCTGTTCAATGCCCCAAAATGCTAATCCTTTGGGGTCCATATTATGTTTAAGTTTAAAATGTAGGGATACGTTGTGATCTTTGTAGCCTATCTTTATGTTATAAATATGTTCGGCTATTCGAATCCGTAGCAGTCTCTTGGTGCGGCCTATATAAATTAGGCCGCAAGGGCATTTCAAAGCGTATACCACATGCATACTGTTGCCGGTGATGAATTGCTTGATTTCAAAGATGTTGTTATTGACTGTAGACATAAAATTGTCTAATGCTCCGATTGGTCTCGATACCTCGCGGCACGCTTTACATTTCCTACATGCAAAGAACCCATTTCTTTCCCAGAATGTGTTTTTTTTTTTGGTGGATCGATCACTTTTTTTACCACTTTATCACCGAAATTTGGAGCCTTTCTGTAAATAAACTGGGTTGCAGGCAGTAAGGATGTCATCAACTTCTTGTCGAAGAGTAAGATGTGCCAGTGTTGTTTAAATATCTGTTCCACTTCTTGGTACTGGGCATGGAAGCCTGAAATGAAGGCCCATTCTACATTCTGTTTGTTTGTAGAAGTAGATTCTTTGTCCTTTTCCTTCAGGGTTGCTGGTCTTGGTATTAATTTCACTTCTTCTACAATTTTCTGTAGTTTATTCGGATTGTAACCTCTTGCTTCAAACCTTTTTGTTAAAATATTTGATTGTGCAATGTAATTTTCTTCTTCTGAGCAATTCCTTTTTACTCGCATTATCTGGCCTTTTGGGATATTTCTCAACCATAATGGGTGGTGACCGCTAGACATTGGCAAGTAACTATTACGGTCTGTTTTCTTGAAAAAAACTTTGGTTTCTAATTTATTGTGTTTGCGATATACTGTCACATCTAGAAAATTAATCTCATTATAATCCCAATTCGATGTCAGTCTGATATTATTGTTGATATTAGGACCATGTAAAAACATTTCCAAATCTTGACAGGACCCTGCCCAGATAAAAAAACAGATCATCAGTAAAACGTTTGTAAAAAAACAGTTCTGGTCGCTGGTTATTAAAAATTGTTTTATCTTCCCACTCGGCCATGAACAGATTTGCAATACTCGGGGCAAATTTGGCTCTCATAGCCACTCCTCTTTGTTGCGAATAAAAACATCCATTATACCAGAAATAATTATAAGCAGACTCCCTCCCTTATGATTTTATGGCTTCTTCTCTTGACTTTCCTTCTTGCAAAAAGAACCCCTCCTTGTTTTCTGATTACACATATAACTTGTGGGTTCATATATATATATATATATATATATATATATATATATATATATATATATATATATATATATATATATATATATATATATATATATATATATATATATATATATATATATATAAGGAATATAAATATAAAATAGTATTTGTGATCTTGGTCCTATGTTTAATATAGCAGTAGACTGTGTGGGATTTACATTTAGTCTACAATTTATATACAGGGTGTCCCCGACTTACAAACGGGGGGGCTGCGGGGACCCTCCGCCATTTTTCCTTCTTTTTCGCCGTCTTTCGGCCGTTCTGCGCATGCGCGGCCATACAGAGCCTCGGAAAATGCCGGAAATGTCTGTAATTTGCCGCGCATGCGCAGAACGGCATTAGACGGAACATCGGAAATGTCCGGAAATCTCCGTATTTGTCGGTCTGCGCATGCGCTGCCGACTTGCGAACATTTCCGACTTCCGTACAGGCGGGCAGTCTCACATTATATATATATATATATATATATATATATATATATATATATATATATAGTGTCGGTCCTGTATGATCGATCTCAAATAATTTTAAATGGTTTTATCAACCATTTGATATTTGATCAGTGGACTGATTTTATATACATTATATTTACCCATCTTACATGATACTCGTATTATATTTTTTTATATATACACATACATATACACACACACACACACACACACACACACACATTATTTTTTTTTTTTTTTTTAATTTTTTTTTTTTCACACAGGAACAGGGTCCACATGGACCAACAGGTTACAACATAATGTGCTTGCAATACAAATACAAAAATAAACCTCACATTATGACACGCGTAACATAATATTTTGAGCCTTAAATAATACTTCTTTGGCATCTAACAGATATATAATGGTGTCAGATATTAACGTTGCCTTGTGTAGTGTAGTATCTGTCCTGTTCTGCTTTGGAGCAGAGCAGGTTATTATAAGTGTGGTCTTTATAGTAGGCCTTTGTTCGTATATGAAGAGTTTGGAGCGTATCTCATCCTTGAGCGCAATCTACGTTTGTCTATTTGCATGCCCAGATTTAGACGTGTTGGTCCCCCGGGCCCGGCTCCCTTTTTTCTTTTTATCTTCCCCTTTAGAGGGGGGGGGGGGGGGAGTCAGCATAGAGAAGAAGGTTAAGTAGTTAGAGAGGGTGGGGAGAAAGGGAGACCAGAGGGGGGAAGAGAAGGGGGAAGGGGGGGGTGGGGAGGGCATGAGGGGAAGTACACCCCACGACCATGGTGCGCTGTTGGGGTAATGTCAGGGAGTGAGATCAATTCTGTAATGTCTTATACCTCATTCACCAAGGGACTCGGCTATCAACCCGTTTGTTCAAGTGACATCCCCCGACCTCCTCAGAGCCTGCCCTTCCTCTGAAAAAATGAACATAGACCAAAGCTGCCACGTCTTGGTGTATGTCTCCTGTCTCTTCTGTTCGGTTAGAATAAGGTCCTCCATCGTCCTTATTTCCTCCACTTTCTGAAGCCAGAGGTCAATGGACGGTGGAAGAGCCGATTTCCAGCAGAGTGGAATGCAGGCCTTTGCTGCGTCTAGAAGATGGCGAATCACCGAATTTTTATATTTCCTGTCGGGGGTATCAGTTGCATGGAGGAGGAAGATTGCCGGGTCAGCGGGTATAATTTTTTCTGTCATTTTTTGTATCGTCTCGTGTATTACCTTCCAAAAATGACTCAGTTTGGGGCACGACCAGAAGATGTGCAGTATGTCTCCTTTCTCTGTCTGGCAGCGCCAACATCTATCTGTTGTTGTTGGGAAGAATTTGTGGAGCATGGTTGGGGTCCTGTACCAGCGAGACAGGATTTTGAAATTCGTCTCTTGAGTTTTGGCACATATTGAAGATTTGTGCGTGTACTTAAGGATTAACTGCCTCTTCGCGTCACTAAATTGGAGCCCTAGGTCTTGTTCCCATTTAAGTAAGCCCGGTGGGACAAAGCCCTCCGGCGGGGAAATCATAAGCGAGTATGCCAGTGAGAGCGTATGTGGTAGTCCTCCTGAGTCATTACATAATTCCTCCAGTGATGTGAGTGGTTGGTTATTACCTGTCGGGGGCTGTATCGTGTTTAGAAAGTGTTTCAGTTGCAGTGCTCTCATAAAGTCGAGTTTATATGGGCCTGTGGGGTCAGAGAATTCGGCTATCGTTTTCCCACACACATTATTATATATATATATATATATATATATATATATATATAT